>JAPYZA010006099.1:0-11731 GCA_030522685.1 Eupelmus azureus | reverse complement strand
GAGAGAGAGAGAGGAGGCAGTTCGTCAAGTCGCCACTAGGGGCGCTGAGCGGGAGTCAACAATAATAATGCTGCATTGCCGCTGCTGTGGAGATATATATATATTTTTCGGAGTAGTGTTGTGGATGGGTTGAGAGAGCTGGAGTATGTTGAGGGCTCCTCTCTCTTTTTTGCTCCGCTTCGGTTGGACTTGGGATTGTATGTAGAGACATCGAGGAGGTGTAGGAGGTGTTGGAGGTATTTAAGGTGTTGATTGTATTAAGGCTACTAGTTTTCATTTTTTTGGAGTTTTTGGATATGCATTAATGATGTAGAGAAAATGTCAAAGAAAGATCAATTTGTTTTGTTATTGGTCGTGATCGACAAAAATAAAACTGCCTGTAGTCTAAATAGCGTGCGCAGGCCTTGTTATTTTTCCTTTAAAGTGCGGTGCACGCATACTTATATGTATATATATGATCCATTTTGAAGAATTATTTTTATACCTGTAGATACTTAATAATGCGATAATAAAGCTATGACGATCTGATCAGGCAACTTGAACTGTGATATTCAATTTTGATGATTAAATACAATGCTTTTATACATAGCTCCGAATTAAATTTAGTACCTATAAATTCGTTTTATCTATAGTTTCAATAACCTGCATAGTTATAAAATGTAAAGATAAAATAATTAAAAAGTTTATTAAATCTAGAGTATAGGTACTTATAAAATATATTTAATAAAATATCTTTCGAAGCATAATCATAAAAATGTAGTAGTATTATTTTAATAATAATGAAAATTGCATGAAGTTTCATAATAAATTTTTTAATGGTAGTGGTTTTCTGAATATTCATTACAATCTTTTAAATTTTTAAACTTGGAGCAGCAACTAATAAGTGTTATTATACAATCGATATTATTTCATGCAACAAGTCTTAAAATAAAAGTGTTTTCTTTTCACAAAATTCTTCTTAATTTGAAAAGGTAAGAATAAAGACGGGTTAAGGGAAAAAGTAAAAGTGCCTTTAAAGAACGAAATCAGATATGCTAGATAATGGATTTTCAAATATCTGAAATGGTACTTCTATAAACCTTATCATTATAATTATGCTCTTATAAAAAATATTGTAGAAAACTAAATCACAAGAAAATTTATCGTAGCAAACCAAAGATCGACTTTAATTTTGATCAGAAATAAACCGAATAACCTACATCTATCTTCCATCTCGACAATAACACGAGTCACCTCTCAAAAACAAGCCGAAAATACAATCCCCTCCCGCTCAATAACCAGCCACCATCCCAAATCCTATCCCGCCCCCTCCCTTAAATATCCTCTTCACTCACGTCCTCCGCCACCTCCGCAACCACCTCAAAACTCCGCCAAAAACGATCTTTTCCCTCACCAAACAGAAGTAATCTCAAGGAAAACGAAAAATTCTCGCTCTTCATCGAGTTTCCTGATTGCCGCCAAGATCCGGCGCGCCTCTTATAGGTACCCACACACACACCAACTACGAAAGCGAGCGGAGAGGTGTATAAATCGAGGGCCTCGGGTCACGAAGCGCTGTTTGCCTTTTCTTTTTGCGGAAGGGAATTTGAGGGAAAAAAAGGAGGCGCGCAGCGATGGAGAAGGCCGGCTCCGCGGGCGGGTTATAATACTGTTATGCGCGCGTTTTATATACCGGCTAGCGGGCTGCCCTTTGGGTGTAACAGTGGTTTTATGAGTTACGGTTTTTCATTTTTTTTCTTTTATTTTGGTGTTTTTTCGAGAGAGAGAGAGAGAGAGGCTGGTGATGGGATCGGACTTTTTTGGTGTTGGCCTGGACTTTCGTTTAGTTTGGCCTGTTTATAATACTGCGGTAAGTTTTTGTGTGGGATGATTGTTTTTTAAAATTTAGTGCGGCGAGGTCGATTTTTCGTGAACGAAAATACATTCTTTGAGAGGCTTATTAGTGCTTATCTTATCTCTTATCTGTACCTGGACTGGTTATCATAATTAATTCTGCAAAAATGAATTAAACGGTTTCAGGTGAAATGTTTGATGTAAAAATTCAAGCGCAACGGTTAATAAATGCGGAAATAAAATTCTTTGTACAAAATTTACTTACAATATCAAGTGAAAATTTTGAAAACTAAGAAGATTAAAATAATTTGAATATCACCTAATAAAATAACTGGGATTTTACATTAAGCTTGTATCTTTAAAAAATATGAAAAATTCATAAAACATATATAAGAGCAAGAGTCGTTCTATATCCGACAAAAAAGAAAAGGGTTGTTAAAACAGTTTTCCGGTAGTTAAACCAGCGATTTAGGGACACGTTTAGATCGAAAAACTCGCAACAAAACAAACACAGTTATGATTTCATAACTTATACCGTTGTTGGCTTATGGTCATTGAGTTCGAGCGCATATAGACACGCACTACAATAACGGATCAAAAATTGCCTTTTCTTCTATGTGCGACTTTCTAAAATATGGTTCTAAGTATCTTTATACAGGCTGTCTGTTACAGAAATGTATGGAATTCTAAAGTAAAATTATAAATTTTTTGTATTTCTAGGAATCGATATTAACTATTTGCTCGAGGTGTTTTTATGAATTAAGTCGTGTATATTAAAAGTAAGATATTTGATAGTGTGATATATGTTTAAGTTTATGGCTGACAAAAATAAATCAAATAATCAAGATAATATACTAATAATACCAAAACCCAAGTAGAATACAATTTAGTTTTATCAGGCACCTCATGTGTTAGTATCCATTAATATAGTAATAAGCTAGACTATTTTTTATGGAATACAAATAATTATTTATTTTTTTCATTTTTTGAAAGTTATACAAAATTAAGAAGATGAAATGAAGGTGTAAAAAAATTATGATTCTATGTGCGTAAATTACAACAAATAAATATTTTGTATCTTTTCTATTTCATAGATTTTATGTAAATATCATACTCATAGTAATTTTGTTTTTCAGACTTCGATATTCAAAACGTTATTTCCTGAATCAAAACTCAAAATTTTCTGTTTCAGTTATAGCTACGTCGGTAAAGCTAATTTCGCATTCAATATACTTTACTCGTTGCAGATATATACACCAACTTTATAAATGTTCCAAAAAATTTTATAAGATGTCGCTGTAATGCTTTTGATCAGTCAGTTATCTAACTTACCGAGCCAACTCGTGTTTACGGTTTACCATCAAGCAAGCATGAAGAGCAGACGATTTTTATTATAATAATTAATTTTATCCCAAATAATTAACAATAAACGATAGCGAAAATGGCGAGTCGAATTTTCAAGCTGCTCTCCGTGGACTCTGTGTGTTCGATGCAGATTCGGCACAAATACACCAGAGGAAAACCACCAACCGTTGCTCGCAGTTTGAAGCAACGTATTGAAGGTTAGTTTGTGTAATTTGATTTTATTATAATCCTTAATTGATGAAGCAATACATAATATTGTTGTTTTATTGTTTGTCTAGATATGGAATATAAAGATCCGGAGCTTTACTATAAGGTGAACATTGGTTTTGCTTTAAATAAGAATGTCGTCGCTGATATGAGAAAAGAATGGTTAAAAGAAATGCAGGCCAGACGGAAAGATCCTGAATTGGTAAAGCAAGCTCTCAAGAACCAGGGTAAATAAATGATTGAATTATTTTTAAATATTTTAATCTTACTGATTCATTTGACCGTTATAACTCATAATATATTGGAATAACATATTTTTTATTCTTTTGAGTAGAATCGATGTTTTGCATCGAGCCTCTTTGTAATTTATCATCTTGAAATAACTTACTTTTACTTTTATGTTAAAGTTATTGCGTATTACCATTTCTACTAATTTATTATGATTTTTCAGCATCAGTTGACTTAGAAAAGGCAAAAATGGACTGGTCACAAAGCAATGCTCCACAACATATCTATAACTTAGCAAAACATTATGGCATATATGATGATTTGTTTGGAGATGCATATTTCTATCCTGTTGTTCCTTTAGACATTGAATATGATTATGGTCATGAAGAGTTACTGGCTACAGTTCATAGAGGAAATTTATTAAAATCACAACATGTTCAGAGTATTCCTAGTGTAAAATATAAAGCAGATCCCAATTCTTTGTGGACGCTTCTTCTTACAACACCTGATGGCAATTATTCTGACCCAGAAAAAGAATATTGTCACTGGTTCATGTAAGTTATATGATGTTTTTAATCAACAATCTAATTAAATAAGATTTTTAATTATTTAAATGTTCTTTCTTTTATTGTATTAAGTAAAATTGTAATAAATGAACTGGGATTGATATTTTTTGTAATTTATTATGGATAACATAATTTATTTCAGTGGTAACATACCAGGGAATGATATAGCTAAAGGAGAACAAATTATAGATTATTTAAGGCCATTTCCAGCAAGAGGATTAGGATTTTGTAGATATATCTTTGTATTATATAAGCAGGATAAAAAAATAGACTTTACAGAATATAAAAAAGAACAGCCATGGTGAGTTCTATTTAATACTCTAATAGTATAACTAATATAGTTAGAACCATTTTTTAAATATATTTTTTATTTTTATAGCTTAAATCTAGTTGATCGCAACTGGAAAACTTATGATTTTATGCGTAAAAATCAAGATCTCTTAACACCTGCTGGGCTTGCATTTTTTCAGGCCGAATATGATAGCTCCCTGAAAGACTTTTATTGGAATTCCTTAAGTAAGTATTTTATCAATTAATATCAATCATTATTTTGAGCAAATTTAATTAATAATTATTAATTTGTATTTATGACATTAGTAAAACATTATATTTAAAATTTTGTGATTTTAAATAAGAATATTACTAAAAAGTAAAACACAAAAATAAAAATACTCTTTTATTTAAATTTTATGAAATCTGGGTGTTTATAACTTAAATTAAATCTTTATAAATGTATTTATTTTTATTTAATAAATTAAACACGATTTTAAATTTGAATTTCCATGTATTTTAGAAATGGAGGAACCAGTATTTGAATACGATTTTCCAAAACCTTTCATGAATGAACAAAAATGGTTTCCTAAGAAGCAACCATTTAATCTATACATGGATAGATACAGAGATCCAAAGCAAATCAATAAAGAGTATTTATTAAAGAGACTAAAGGAGGAGCATCCGTTTAAATTCCCGGATCCTCCATTAAAATATCCAAATGCACATGCTATTAAGGGCTATCTACCTTCTTGGCGTAAGACAGTGATTAAGTACGATCGTCTTGGTCATGGCCGAATAAATGACCACAAATAAATAAGCTAATTTTGTAAAAATTTTATTAATTATTGTATAATAAAAAACGAAACTGTTAACACTGTTTGAGTATTTATCACAACAAAAACTTTCTTAAGAAAAAAAAAATTATCGATGGTTTCAATCAGTCTTCTTTAGTATGAATTTCAACAATGTGTTTACTTTTCTTTTTTATATCGGCACGGGTTAAGACACTAGTATCCACAGCTTCATGCTCGAAATACATAGCTGCAACAAATGATATAATTAAGTCTTATACAAAATTTTAAAATAAGAAAATAAGAATATAAAATAAATAAAAGATTATAATTTTGAAAGAAATTACGTAACTTAGAAAATATAAATCATTTTTATGCAATTGCTAATTTTAAACATATTTAACGTATTTCTATAAATTAATTTTGAATTTAACTTTAACTCACTTTGTTCGACTTCCTCGCCTCCAAACTTCAATTTTGACCTAAATTCAGCCAGATATTTCTCATACGCTTCTTTAGCCCGTCGCTCTTTTTGTTTATCGAAGCCGAAATTCGTCGATGTAAACAAGGTAGTAGCTTTTCGAGTCACTTGCGTTAGCACTAACAATGCTAAAATTATAATTAAAAAATTTAATCACACAAATCAATATCCCTTTCAGACTAAATTCACATTTGACAGTTCCTTCTTTCTTTTATGCAATATACACCTCAAAAACCAAACACCTAATCTCTAATTTCCAAACCCTCAGCCCTACTCTCCTCCAATAAAAGAAACCATCACATCCCCAAACCTCCTCACCTTCCTCCTCGACGGTATCGTGACAGGGTTTTTCCTTCTGAAGCTCTTCCTCCGTCTTCTCCTCCTCGTCATCCTCCTGGCTCTTCCGTCGTCCTTTTTTAGCCTCTTTTTTACTAGCTTTGGCCGCCTTTATGCAGACTAGCATCGAGGACATATTTTGGAGAGCCTCGCGGATCTTCATCAGCAGCTCGCCGCGGTTTTCGATCATGAGTGTGTTTTCCTCCTCGCGTTTCTTTTCCTCCTTGATTTTTGCCAGCATCGTTTGCTTGTCGCTTTTGTATCTGGGGATGAAGGGTGAGGTTTTGTTTGTGTTTGGAATTTGCGAAGAAGATGTAGTTGTTAGATTGGTCGGCGTAAATTTTCGGTCATAAATTTAATAAATTATAAACTTAATAAGTAAATAAACACAGGAATTTTATTAATTTTTCACTACTACATGCAAAAACTCGAACTTTCCTAAAGTACAAGTATACTATTTGTCTTTAGTAAACATCACATTTATTCAACTCACTTAGTCGTAGACGACAGCATGGAGTGCTCCAAATTTTTAAGGATCAATTCCGCGTGGCTCTTTTTATTAAAAATTTCATTCCGTCCTTTGATGCTACGCTTGTACAGCTCCGACAGCCTAGTTCTCTGCTTCATCTGAGTTTCTAATCTACGTTTCGAAAAAGAATTTCATGCAATTTTTCTTTACATCGGTAAAACAAACGTAAATAAAGTTAGCGAGATCCGAACCTGGCAAATAATTCTTCGTACGATCGAACGAGCAGCTGGTCTTTCATTTTATTGAAAATGTTTTCCAAGTTTTTTATTTGCATCTGAAGCCGCTTGTCTACGTTCATTACTTTGCTCGGTTTTGCTTTTAATAGGTTCTGCTCGCTCTGTGGTGAATGTTAATAAGAATGTTTCAGTTTTTCTGTTTTTATAAATGATGTTGTGTAAAAAGGAAAGTTGAAGCCTCTGTGCTTGCTGATATTACAAGTATTTAACGCATAGGTATTTAATTTTGGATAATTAAAAATCGGAAGAAATTACTTTTATTCCTACTACGGGTAACTTTTAACTTCTCTTTTAAAGAATTCAGTCTACTTTTGCACATCCATATTTTACATTGTTATCCTTCAGTACAAACCATAATTTACCCAATTTCAAAGAAACGATCATAACACTCTAAACACCCACAAACTTCCCTATCAATCATTCATAAACCTCCGAACACTAAAATTCCCTTCCTACCCCAAAACTCCCCCAGCCGTATTACCATACCTCGATCCTAACAAGCGACTTGGCGTACTCCCAGACGTCCTCGACTTTCCGCCTGGTGATCTCCAGGCTCTTCTCCCTCTCCTTCATGTTGGCCCAGACGTCGCGCGCCAGCTGCTTGTACTTCTGCCTGATGTCGTCCAGATTCTCCGTGGCGAGCTGGCCCATCAGTGCCGTGCGGTAGATGATACGGCACTGGTCCCGCCGGTCCAGCTTCAGGACGCTCAGGACACCGTCGAAGTACATTGAATCCTTTGGTTAATGGATTGATTAGTGTACATTTGATTGCTGGGGGTTAGTGAAATTGTATTGGGTGGAGACTGCAGTTAGTTAAAGACCATTAAAAACTGTTGCAAAAATCTAATATTTTATTGGATTTTTGTACCAGTTTATATTGGATTCTATTGGTTTCTTTCATCAGGGTTGGCTGATGTGTGTTTTTTTTTAGATTGGGTAAATTGATTTTGTTTTGCGTTGGGTTACAGTGCATAGTTGGAATCTTTAGTTGGCATGATAATAGAAATAGTATTTTGTGAAGGATATGTTTTTGCTCATTTGCGGAAGCGTTTTTTTAGATAATACAATCGTTTCTTCAGAGAGCCAGGGCAAATGGAGTTTTCGATTGATTATCGTTTTATGCAAGAAATTTGTGTTAAGCTCGTTGTTTATAGTTCTCGAAGTAAACCGATGTCAAAAGAAACCCATTAAGCAACAGTAAACTAGTTTGATGCACAGGCAAAGTTGTGTGTATTCCCAGCTAAAGGTTTTGCCGCAGCAGCTAATGCTTTCAGTCGCGCCGACTAAAACAATTGCTGAACTTGATAATAATTAACCGATTTAGCCGAGATACAGAAAGTTAATATCCTTAACATAAATTTTTTAACCTTTAGACTGTCGGCATTTTTGCCTTATAAATGGATATTTTTGAGAGGAAAAGTTTATATATATATATAAACATCTAATACATCTAGAATAGTTGCTGAGCTCACAGGTGGCTCACATATGAGCCAGGCCGGCAGTCTAAAGGTTAATAAATGATATCTTGCATGGTAAATTTTTGCGATATCAATGCAAGCCAACAATTTCATTTCTGTATAAAGACCTCTTCATAATTTCAATTATTTTTAACGTTAATTCTTTTTTCGTAATACGGCAAATTTATTGCATAACACGTGTACACCATTTATTTACCCGTCGTATTTTTTTTTTTACATCAATTTAAATGAAAAAGAACAGCGAAAATACGCTATATTTGCATATTTACAAGCCGAAGGGAGAGTTAAAAGGCTAAATAAAAAAGCAATATTTCATCCATTGCGTACGGTTCAATCTTCTAAAAATTCAATTTCTACATGATATCATAAATGAGTATCGATCTCTCTGATTTAAAGTACCTACATTTTCCCAGCGCCAATAAAGCCGGCTGCATGAGGAGCGAGCAAATTGAGCGCAAAATGTGACGTTTTTGTTGTTTCCGGGCTTACGTGTTTCGCATTATTATATTTGAGGCGTTTATTAAACTTTGCTCTATATATTCGTAAAAATTAATATTATTAATAAGGTCGGTAAGCAGTTTATGGATTGTGCCGATGAGTTATAAAGTGAAGATTAAAATATTTTGAGCTAGATTTACTGAAATTTAATTTATTAATCTTAATCGTGATAAATGCAATTAATTTTTTAAACTTTAATTAAATAACCTAAATATTAAATTCGTATGAACCATTTACTGTAATTATTGATATACTTTTAAAAGTTTGGTGTTAGCTCTCTAAAGTAGTAGTAACAATCATCTCCGTTCTAAATATATAAGCATTCTAATCCATGCACATCAAATAAACCTAAATTCACAAAAATCCTAAAACAATCGATCGACGTTCAATCCTTAATCCCTCTCAAAACCAATCTCCAAAATCCTATCAAATCCAAAACTCACCCCCTCACAATAGGTACCTACCACATTACCCAACAAGCCTAATAATTCACGATTATCGCATATATACAAGAGCCGAGGCTCCAGGGTTTGCACGACCCTTCGAAAATAATTAAACGCGACTCGCCGCGTTAATTTCGTTAATGGAGGCACGATCGACGCGACGACGCGAAGCTATATCGGCCGAATTAGCCGTCGTCGCCGCGGCGTCCTGATTCCGCTGTGCGATTATAATGGAACGATGATCAGCTGATCGACGATTGGTTATCCACTAATGGAGCCGGCGAACTGATATGCTTATGAGATTGTGGCTTTTAAGAGTGTAGTTTGTGGTGATGTGGGAGATTTTTGGTTTCTGCGGGGAGATGAGGGGGATGATGTCGTGTCTTGATTTTTTATGGGTTTGGTGGTATTAGTTGATATTTTGAGAATGTGCTAATAGTAATGATACATTTGGTAATTATGCCAGTGTTTTTAAATATCAGCTTTTATTTGCCTAGATATCGAATATTATTAGACAATGGAAAAGTCAGCTGAGTAAATAATAAAAAATTGAATAAAATACTATCGGAATTATCGTTTTATTATTTATAAAAGAAAATTATTGACTTTTAACATGCTGTGAACTATCACAACGTTTTTTAAAAACAGTTCGTCTATCAAGGTTGAAATTTTTAGAAAATATGATAGCAGCGTTAGAAAATAGATTTTTTCTATTTGCGTTTGTTCAGCATATACACCTGCCATAGACACCTTTTATACGTCGATTTAAAAAAGTTTATTTTGGAGTGTACGATTTTAAAATTAAATTTTAAATGATTTTGTTTCTACGTTTGTTGATTTGACAGAGAAATCGAAGCTTCAGAATTTCAACTTTTAGAATATTTTTCCGAAAGTATTTTTTTATTTGATTTTGTAATAATTCATAATAAACAATAACGTTTTAAAAACGTTATAACAACGTTTAAAACGTCATGTTATATTACTGTTAAAATAAAAATAAGATATGTTCTTAAACATACGCTGACCGTCCATAAAATAATAATCTGATCAATAAAATAGAGCGAAGAAGTATATCAATTTGACCCATTTTCCAGAGCAGGAGTGTACGCTTTTATTTTTCGTTCCGAAGAATTGTGTTTATTTCTAGAAAATATACCAGCATTTATGCTTTTAAGCTCCATTATTTTTCAAGAGACACGCAGTGCACTGCTCTAAAAAGTTCTATAAATAGCAAAAAAGATTCAATTTAAAAAAATGTATTAAAAGTAGGTTTTAATATTTTTTTCTTTAAATAGTTGAATAATTTTATCAATCAAAAAATAAAATTAAACAAATTCACATTCACGCATAATATCGAATTACATATCATACCCACAACATCAAACTAAAGCCATCAATCCACGCAATCCACCCACCTTCTTCAAAATATCCAGCAATTGGCGATAAGTGTCCGAAATAGATTTGGCCGCGTGTCGCTTCGATAAGGCGTTCTGATAGCGTGCCATAAGCAGCTGTTGTCTAATTTCCTGCTGCTCCTCCTGCGCGGTGATACAATGGACCTCCTCGAGCTGGTCCTTAAGAGTCTCGTATTCCGCCTTTATTCGTGATAACAGATGCAAAATTCATTGTTTAATCTGGGTTCGTTCAATGCGAAAGAATTTTATGTGTTTTAAAAATGAGCTTTCGAGTTTTGATTTTGCAGGTGGTTTTTTTTTAGGATTTAGATTTTTATAAATTGTTGGGTTTGGATTTTGCGTGAGTATTGCGGAGTTTAGTTTGAGAGTGGAAATTACTTTTTCATCTGCGGTTTGTTTTTAATTTAGTTTTTTAGGCGCGACGGTGAAAAATATTGAAATATTTTTAATGAATCGAGGATGCGAGAGACAGGCACAAAGGTAACGTGACAGAAGCTTTGATTTTCCGTTAGTTAAAAATTAGTTGAAAGTGTTATAGTTTATTTAAAAAACTATCAAATTTAATTGAAAATATGACAGTTCTGCGTTATCATACTGCATTTGAATTTACATTATTGTTATATGAACATGCGTGCATTTTTCAACATTCCAGGAAAAATATTCATTTTTAAAATTCCAGGAAAAATATTCATTTTTAAAACAAAAATTTATGGGAAACGCCGGAGATTAAATCAGTATTGATTTTTAAGTATACATTTGGCCCACTTATTACTAAAAGTAGTACTTTAATCTTTGATTTATTTTAAATTTCAAATTTTGAATACTAGATTATGTGTACAGATAGATTTTAAAAAGTTATATAGCCTTTATTTAAAGCTTAAAATTAACTTTGAATTTCATAATCTTACTTTTTTCACTAATTTTATTAAGGCAAAAAATTAATTTTTGACCTTACCTTCATATTACAGACGTCCTTCATCGTCTTCTCCTTCTGATGCAAAAGCTTGTCCAGCTGCTTGCGCTTCAGATTATAGTCTTGGAATACAACTTTG
>JAPYZA010006098.1:0-11435 GCA_030522685.1 Eupelmus azureus | reverse complement strand
ACACACACACACACACACACACACACACACAAGAAAATTATACCTAGAGCACACATGTACTGAGAAGGTCATATTTGCAAAAACACATAAGACAGTAAAAGAGAGGAAGATTGACCTCGCAACACACACTTAGGATAAAATAAATATTTTTGTTATAATGTAAGCATGAGAAATGCGAATAAAGTTATTATTTTTTTTTATTTTAATTAATCTAGGATATAATATAGTATTAAAAAAATTTATTATTTTACATATAAAATTAAAAAACTTATAACTTTATTTTTTAACTCAAAAATAGAAGCATTGTAAAATTTTTAATACTTACATTTTTAAAAGTCTCTTTTGATTCTTTCAGAGCATCTAGCAGATGTTTCATTTCATCTATTCCCAGATTTTTATCGGAACAGCCAAAATCTATAAAATACAAAATAATATAATTTTTAAAATCAATGTTTTGCTGTAAAACTGCACAATTGCACTAATATTATATTGTCATATTATAATATTAAATATAACGTTACTTATTACATTATTACACTATTTTTATTATATTAATGGTTTCGTTTTTGAGCATTATCGTTTAAAATTGTAAATATCAGAAATAATAAAAGTATCTAATGCACAAGTTACTTGCATTTCATTCCTAAATTCTCTTAACTGAATTCTAAACAATACTCAAATTTACATAAAAGCTAAATTTAAGCATTAAGCAATCTGCTTGACAAACAAATATCACTCAGTAAAAAACACAGAGTATATCGTACTCACTCAAAAGCTCATTTCTCAGCTCTTCCGCCTCCTGCTCCTCTTTGCTAAGGGGCTCGTTCCTCGTCCCTGCCATTCTCGAGGACGGTGCTCCACGCTACTCCTTCGAATCTCGATCAGCGACCTTTCGTCCCTTTTATTATCTGGTTCTTGCTGCCGCTAAACGCATGTCGCCGGTAGCTTAGAGAGCTGGATAAACTGCGTGTCGAGATCGTAAACAAAGCGTCTAGGCGGCAACATTTGCAGCGCTCCGCGCTCGGGTTTTCCTCTTCTTTGCAGCTCTCCTGCGCTTAGCGAGTCATATGCGCGCGTGTACACCGAGCGCGTGCATGGAGAGACAAATATGCGAAGAAAGCGCCGTCCTCCTCTCGCTTTTTCTATGTCGTTTGGTTTGCTGGCGATTGGATAAAAAAATAAAATAGAGACGAACGGACAGGTTGCGCTTTGCATCGCGTTTGGCCGGGTTTACATTTGGCGCGAGTTTTTGGGGTCGGTTTGTTGGATTTTTGTCCACGCGGGTTTGCGAAGCTGATTGGCTGGGATGATTCGCTGAGGTGAAAGGGCTTGAAGAATTTGGCGCCAAAGAGCTGGTCAGTAGCCTGTTCGTCTGCCAGAACGCGCGTGTTTGCGGTGCAACAAGTTACTTATTTTGTTTTTACTTTAGTTTCTGGTTTTTGCGTGTACGAAAGTCGGATTTGTGAATTATCTTTGCTTTACATATAGTATTTGTGGAGAATTTTAAACATGGCTGATCAGAAATTAGTCAAGTTGATTCATTCTACGTTTGACATGTATGGACTTATAATAACAAGGTAATGTTTCAAGATTATTTATTAACTGATTTTTAATTTTATTTTTGTTATTGATTGAATTATGATTAAATGGACAAGCATTTTGCAGGAAATTAAGTGCAATAGTGGCAAAACATTTGCAAAATAATCCAGATCTTAATCCAGAGAGTTGGTTGACCAGAGTTGTTGAACAAATATTAACACAGAAGTTATCAACCCCGCATGTTGATATAGAGAATATAAAAATTGCATTGAAAGAATGCGTAAAACCAGAAAGTACTTTAACAGAAACAGAGACTGTATTTAATGTTATTAATGCTTTTGATGTACCAAAAGTTGTGTACGATTTACATAAAAAGAAATATGTTATACAAAAAGTAGAACAAGATTTGTTTTGTGATGCCCAGTATAAGTCATTAGTATTTAAAGAACGATTGGATCTATTGTGGTATAGAACACAAAAGCATGCAATATTTGCACCTTCTAAATTTGGTAAAACTGAAGAAAACAAGTTGCAGTTAGTTCCTATAGAATATTTATTGAGCGAATCCAAGACAAGAGATGTATGCATTATGGGATTGTTGGCTCAACTTACAGAAGGACAATATTATCTTGAAGATTACGGTGGATCCGTCAAAATAAATCTTAAAGATGCAATATCCTTTTTTAACAATAAATATTATTTTATAAGATAAAAATTTAATTTTTAATTATTTACAGTCATAAATGTTTTATAAAATGAATTATTTTTAAATTTTTCAACAGTATAATTTGGCAACCTTGTATATCTAAAATTGTATTTTGACATATTATTTTAATATATAATTTTTAAATATTTTACCTATCTTTTATATAAAAAGTAATATATTTCCTTAATAAGTAACACTTTTTTAGTTCAAGTTTGATCATGGAAGGTTCAATTGTTTTAGCAAAAGGAAGATATGTTGAAGGAATATTACATGTAGAAAATTTGGATTTTCCACCACCTGAATCTTCAGAAAATTGCAGAGCAAATTTTGGAGATGCCAATACTTTTGGTGGACCTCATCCTACAACTTTAAAATTGTCAGAGAAATTAAAGGCTCATGAAGATGCAAATAAAAATAATTTTTTTGTTTTCTTATCAGAATTTTGGGTGGACAGTGAAATTGTTTTAAATAAATTTAAAACTTTGCTGTCTGGTTTCTCTGATTGTCCTCCTGTTGCAATTGTATTATGTGGACACTTTTTAAATTCTCCATCAAATATATCAACTGTTAAAATATTGAAAGATGGATTTAAAAAACTTGCAGCAATTGTTACTGAATTTCCAATAATTCAACAAAATACTAAATTTATTTTTGTACCAGGCCCTTATGATCTTAGTGCACCAAAAATTTTACCAAGACCATCGTTACCGAAATATGTGCTTGAAGATTTTTTAAAAATTGTACCAGGTACCTACTTAGCAACAAATCCTTGCAGAATACAATACTGCACAAAAGAAATTGTAGTTTTCAGAGAAAATATGTTATCTAAGTTATCTAGAAATACGTTACATTATCCAAAAGAAACGAATGAAAATGGTGACAACAAAGGAGAGAAAGTTTATAGTGCTGTAAGTTGAAGTTATATCTTAAATTTAAAAATTAAAAATATTTGTTAATTTAATTAGAAAATTTTTCTTTCAGTTTGCCAAATCGATTATTCGTCAATCACATTTGACTCCACTGCTTTTTTCAGTTATTCCAGTATATTGGAAACATGATCAAGCACTGCAACTTTATCCAACTCCAGACTTGATTGTTGTTGCTGATGATTTTCAACCTAATATGACAAGTTATAATGGGTCTAAAGTTATAAACCCTGGACCTTTTGTGAAAAGTGGTTTTTCTTTTAAAGTTTACATCCCATCAGAGAACTTAGTGGAAGATTGTGACTTACTTGAAGATGAAAATTAAGCTTAAAATAATTTATTTAGATGTATCATAAAACAGCTTAATGCATGTCTCCAGATAAAGGAGAAGCAAAAAACTATGTAAATAATATTTTGTGTAAGGATGTATATATATGTTGAAGATATTTTTAAGAATTTGTACAGAATATATTTTTTTCTTAAATAAAATTTTTTATTGTGTATATTTTAGAAATTATTTTTCTTCTATTCCTTTCTTCTGTAATTGAAACTGTATTAAGATTCTAATAATTTTTGTAATAACTTAATTAAGTTTTCCATTTTCATATAGTCAAAGCAGTAAAAACAAAACAATTTAAGATTTAGAAGATTTTTATATTTGTTTGTAAACTCTCTAAGCTTATGTCAGGTTTGATGGAGAAATAATAAAATGGTTATGTTTATTCCCGATAAACCGGAACCAAGAAGGTTGGTGTACAATGCAATGTATGTACGCATAACACCGAGTGTAGGGGAGAAAGAAGATCCGATCAAGACTTTATTATTAAACCCTTAAAAATTCACTAAAAGCAATAAACACAATGTTTATATAGATAAAAAATATCAAGGAATAATAAAAGGATAAGGTATATTTTGAGTAATCAATGCATATAGATTTTTAAAAGTAATTTTATCAATTTTTAAATGAATGAAGCACATATTCAAAATAATTATTTACTAAATATTGTATGCACTACACACTATGACACACTTCGATTGTTAACATAACAAACGCAACTCAAGTCATAATCACTAGAATACACTGAGACCAAATAGTAATGATCATACATAATTTCAGTAAATTATTTATAGCTATTTGTCTGAAAATCATTTATCAACTTCACCTGACAAAAATATATTTTTTCAAAGATTTAAAATATTAACTCTTATCAATTGTTTCTGAGCCACACAATCATGTATCACAATTTGTGCTAAGGTACTTAAGAACCTTACGGAATTAAAACAAATTTTAATCACACAACTCTCTAAAATCATCTTAGATGTTGCATAGGTATAAAAACTAAAATGTTCAGTAACTATATCTTACAACCTGAGTTAATAATCACGACCATAAATAGAAAAAAAACGAAAATACTAAGCTATTGCACGTTTTTATCGAGTATGTTGTGATTTGAGCTTTGCTATACATTAGTCAATTCCTGCATTTACGTGCGTATTAGGACAGCTGGGCTCTTCCACTCTTCTTAATACAGAGTAATACAATTAGGTACCAATGCTTTTCGCGCACATGTATATACAAATGCATAAACTGGAGCCTTGCATTTAATAAATTCAGTCGTCGGACGATCTCTTAGTCCATTGTACTTCAGCTCAAGAATTTCCTGCTTTAGGACTTGCTTCTTCTAGAAAAAATCAATAAATTTTTTTTATTAATTTTCAATTTTATTCATATTTTAAAGATAAACATAAATCTTTCAGAGCAATTAGTCCGTGAGGTGCTTGCTTTCGGTTACAAATTGCTCAAAAGTTTACAAATTAAAATTTTGCGAAAAATTTAAGAATACTAACTGTCCCTTTGATATCTTCGACAGGCTTCTTTTCTTTCTTCTGCATCAAAGTACCATAGAGTTATGGCATATCTAGTCTTGTAAGCCGGTTGAACTTCGTGTGGGTTTCTGCGATCTGACCAGAAAAAGATAACTCGATCAAAGATTGGCTCAATATCGGCAACTTGATCTTGACAGCATTCCGGGAATATCCTGAGAAGGCCTCCATTTTGCTGAAACAATCATTATTTATCGTTAATTTCATTTTTTAAATCTTCATCTATACAATACCTTAAGTTTAATAACGAATTTAATAAATAAACATTGAAAAAAAATCTCGACCTTATGAAGCATACTAACAGATTTCTAATTATAAGAACTGTCGAAAAGACAGATGTCTTAAAGAAGTGTCAAAATAAGAAATTATAAATTGAAAAGTTACCTTAATATCCCAGTCCCTATTCAAATAATAGATCGCCGTGATGCATCTGCCATCTCGATTCGGATTGTCGACGTGTTTGACGTAATGCGAGCCATCCCCAGGATAACACGCCACCATAGCCTGTAACAAAAAAAGAAAAAAATCATGAAACGTGACATAATTTGTGTTCCTTTGCTGCGTAAAAGATAATCTCTTTAATATATACCGTGCCAATTGAAATCGAGTACAAAAAGAGGAAAAAAGGAAAATATTACGTGCGATTATATTGTTCGTCTTTTAAGACTCATTCGCATGACTCACGAGAACTATTTTCTGGAATCGACAAAAGTTGCCATTTACTATTACTCTGCCAGCTTTTTACAATGATCAAACAACACGTTTGCCAATTAAACTCTTTTTTGCGCTTCCTTTCGAAGAAGTACTGCGAAGTTGTTTGAGGAAAATTATTTGAGGAATCACGTACGACTGAGATCGGTTATAAATATAGTTTCTCGGGCTTGCGTTATAAGCATCATAGCGAAAATATTATCTATACAAAGTATTGCCTAAAGTCACCTAAAAGCGTGACTACTTTTATAATATTACATCAAAAATTAATTGTATCAGCTTTGATCAATTAAATCATATTTCGTAATCAATTATTTATAAGAATATAATAAAATAAAATAAATAAATGTTTAGTAATTAAAGAAGACTGAACTAGATATTATAACAAATGATCTAAAAATATAATGTAGGTTTATTTAAAAGAGACCAGGCCTAAACTACCGGTAGGTGTTATAAATATTTCGAAATTAAAACTTTAAAATATTACAATAAAAGAGAATTTATAGTAAAAATTTACCCATTTAAAATGGTTAGAGGCTAAGAAATAGAGAATTGAATTTACTAGGAATTAACTAGCCATTAAATAGAATCATTTCTATACTAGGGTATTGGCATAATCATATTAAAAATAAAGTTTAATAAATTACTAGTCGCAAAACTTACAAATAAGTTTAAGCTTCTACTATGCAAATCATTTCCCTCCTTAAAAAAAAAACTCTCCCACATCCAACTTCTCAACTTCGGCCCCCCAAAGACCTCATCGTGTCATCAAACCCGAAGAAAAAAACTAGACAGTCGCGGCCCATTGTCAAAAACTTTCGCCTTGGAGTCCAATTTTACAGAGTCCGTTGCGTCAGCTGCCGCGCAGAGGGAAAAGAGCCTCGAGCTTCCATCTCCTCCTCCACATAAAAAAATCGCGCGAGGAAAAAGCTGCGAGAGAGCGCGGGCACTTCACCTGCGAGCGAGCGGCACGAGCCGCTCTTTCCATGGCGTTCATCACGTACACCATATCGTGCATGAAACTGTGCTATGGCCGAGAATTTCTAGAGGGGCCTAGCGTGTATCGTAGGGCACGTACATGAAAGATAACAAAAGCGCGTTTGATTGCTCGGGTTTGTTGGGCAGCTGCTTCAATAGAAGTGTTGGCTTGGCCTTTGGGAATGTGAGAATTTTTTCGTTGCTCCAATTTCGTTGTGGCTGTGTTTTATTGGTGATTGAAATATTGACTGGAAGGGAATTCTTTGAATCGTGTGAAGATTTTGAAGAATGATTATTTCGTTGGGTGGAAAAAATTTTGCTTGAAATTTCTGCAAAAAAGAGAGAATTGAACTTTTTCTCTGGCAATGCAATTATTTATCAGTTTGACATTAACCTTTGTGTGTCACAGTATGGGCGTATAACTATTATCGGTAGATAAGAAGTTTCCTTTGATACTTTGAAAAAAGTAATTGATTTTATAACAAAATCACGTATTTAATTTTTAATGCAAAAATATGATAACCTGAACATTTTATGGCATGCTTCTAAGAAGTATGTCATCGTTTTTATGCGTCCTTTATCAAATCACTAACTGATTTATGGATCGCAGCATGAATGAATTGATGCGTTTTAAACTATTATTAATCAAATGCAACTACATTGCGACCACACACAAAGTTCAGAAAAAAGTTATTCTTAAAGTTTGATAAAATGTATTTGAATTTTCTTAATTTTAAGCGAGTGAAAAATTAAAAGATTGTTGGTAACTCGAAATATGGTCGACTTTTTACAATTATCGCTTTAATCATGATTTCTATAGGTAGGATGTTGAAAATTTACTTTTTTTTAGTTTTGAAGAAATCGAGTTAAATGAAAATGTTTACTATTCTCCAAATTTATTGATGTTTTAAAATGTATACTTTCTAAGGCTTGTCAAATAGTATAAAAATGGGCAAAGATATTTATTATCAAAACTATCATATTAAATTATAGTCATATATCACTATTAGTTAGTGACATAATAATCGGAATCAGTTCAAAAAGTAGCTACTTAAGAATTTAAACTATCAATTAACCAGCATCAAATGACTTTGATTCCATAATCATCTCAATAAAATACCCCTCCTAGAAAACTATCCAAACGCTATGCAATTCTCTTCAAAAATCTAGCAATCTACCTTCAAGTCAACGACACCCGAGAGCCGTGCAACGACTCAACAAGCCACGGCCTATGCTCCGAAAAGTCAACGTACCAAAAAGAGGAGCGCGCGACCTCGCGCGCGCGCCGCGGCGCCATAAAATGGTATAAGGGCCCTTTTCCGTGGCTCGAGGTCCCGGAAAAAACTGTGGCTCTCTCGCTCATAGCGCGTGCAAGACGGCACGTAGGTATACGCTCATTGAGCGCTGTGGAAATACTTGCGCCCGAAAACGTTAGGCGCAACAGTGAGCTTTCGCGCGCGGATTGTCGATTTGCTTTTTTCTTTGATCAATCGCTGAATGCGACCTTTAAGCGAGGACGCGGGATTCGTACTTGGCAATGAAAATTTTCCGATCGTTTTTTTTTGGATTTTGTATTACATAGGCGGAAATGTTTGTGAAAACGGGAAGTTGGGGTCGAGGTGAGGATAGCATGCTTGAGCGATGAAAAATTTCAGTCGAGATCGAAGAGTACTTTGACCTGGAATATCGTTTTTTTTTACCGATGTAGTATAGTGAATATTTTCATAAAATTTGTGAGGAAATTAATAGTATAATGAGCATTTTCTGTTGCTCGTCAAGGACTTTCGCTACCTTGCGAGTTAAGTTCAAGTCAATGTTCAAAGTTTTTTTTAGCTCTCATGAAAAACATCCTACGGCAAAAATTAATATATGTCGCTTTGAAGTTGAGTGTAAGATCGTTCTAATTACATAAGCCATGGTGACGAGAGTAATTTTTTTTTATAAGCAATAAAAAACATAGAAAATTTAGATTTTGAAATAAAAACTTAGCATTTCAAACTTTTTTGCTCGTGCTATACTAGAAAGCTTTTGCTCCTAGCTTCAAAATCATGAATATTCATTTTTCCGGAAGAATATTTTTTATCAACTTAGCTGTGAGTGAGCAAAAGCTCTTCAAGAGTACTACTGTTATGCATGTAAGTTTACATTAAAAATTATAAAATACAATTAATATTGTTTAAATAATAAAAACAAACAAAAAATAATGCATATCCATCCATGAAATAATAATTATTAATTAATTACAGCAAGCAAATCAATCTATCTCATAACGAACGACAGAAACATTCATAGAACACTCACATAATAAGACGCGCGAATAAATATTAATGAATAATAGCTACCTCTTAAAACTCTATTATTATACCTCTGCATCGGAATCTCATTACCTCACCGCGCCGGCTTTACATAAGCGTATACGACGCTCGCATAACAGACGCTAATCAATTCGTGAAAAGGAAAAAAGTCAATCCGGGGAGGATAGCGCACAATGCATTATTAAAAAAAAAAGAGAAAGGTAAACAAACGAATTAGCAGAAGAAGGCGATGGCCTACGTGACTTCTGCAAGTGTGCACACGGGTCTCGTCCGGATATCTCGGTGCATAAATACATTTTGCCTGATAATACAGGCTGATAAGGTGCGACTTTCGGAACTGAAAAGGAGGCGGCGATCCCGCCCGTCCGCGAGACGCCGTCTATTTTTGCTGCTGGTCGAGTGGATTTGTTTATGTGGTTGTGGTTGGTGATAGGGGCTGTTTTTTTAGATTTGTGTTTTTGCGGATATGTTTTTTTAAAGAATTGCTATTCTATTTAAATTTAAATTATAAAAGGAGTTTTATTATGTATAAACTGATTTTTAAGAGTTAAAAAAGTTTCATTAAGATAAACTACTTAAAAAAAATGTTTTGATTGAATTATTTGTTTAACAACTTTCTTTACTGCAAATTGATTTTGAATTTGTGTTGGCTCTAAGTAAGGCCTAGCTTTTTTGTTAACCCCTTTTTTAGTAAAACAAATCCTATATAGTATCTATTTAACTTTCTTCTTGGATTGTCAACCAAACACATAACATTTTGCCCTGATGAAGTCATATACGGAATTGCGTGACCTTCGTTTAACAAAGCTAGGTAAAATAAAAAAACCTCGTTTTCACAGGTTCTCCTGGAACTCGTTCAGCTTAACCTCCGCGGGAAGGTTGGCAAAAAACGATATATTGGCGAAAAGTTCCCGCGAGCTACGCCGATCGACCGGTAATTGCGGAATCTTCCAAACGACATTCCGTCGGGTATTAGCATAATGAGATAATGCATTTTAAAGAGCTGTGGCCAAGTAATATTTACATTTTTTATTTATATTATTAACCGGTTTTTTGGTGACTTTCTTGTCTACGGTGATGTTATTGATTTATAGTCAGAAATATTTTTTAATTCAACTGGATTAAAAATTTTTTGGTAGTGAAGCGAGTTCAACAATCGGGAACTTTTTAGGAAAAGAAAAAAGTTGTTTGATTGTGATTCGAATTTTAAGTGGTAAAAATTGCAAATCGTAAAGTAAAAAAAACTAATCTTGAAAAGATAAAAGTCTTTTACTATTTTTTGCTAAGTTACGTATTCTGTATGCATTGATAAAATAATACGATTTCTAGGTATGCCCAAATCCTATTAAATAATATTTACTGTATAAGCAAATTAAAACTTCCAAATAACCCTTTTATTTAACGAGTAAATATTTTATAAGTCTATACGTCAAGCATGTTGACTTAGCTTAAATAGATACGACAAATTTCAAATTTGAAAATTTAGTTATTTATAGTGAATATATGAATCAAACTTAAGCACTGTAAAAATGTAAAACAAAGTTACCGATGTATAAAAAATTAAATATAATTATTTAATTACGTTTTAAAATTCAATTTGCATAAAAATAAAATTCACCTCCCAAACAATCAATTTACAAAAAGGAATTCCAAAGAAGCCGCAATCATTTTCCCTATTGCTGTCAAGTATCATAAAAAACCATCAGCGCCCAATCAAAATCGAGGAATCCAATCAAATAAGCATACAGATCGCACTCCAGACCACCCGCAATTCTATTTGCCAACATGAATGCAGCGTTCGTCTCTTTCCTCCTAAAAAAGAAAGAACAAGAAAAAGCAGCATCGCTCGACATAAAATCATCGTTACGGCATTCCCGGGCAGCCCGCTCCCAAAGTGACCTCTCGCAAAATTCGTCATCCTTCTCCGTATCGCGAAAGCGCGATGCGTAACGCTCTCGCAATTCGCTCGGCGACTTTTATCCTCAAGCTCTCGCGGCGCGTAAAAACACAAAATTCAAATATCCAACCCTCTAACGAACGGTTAGACTCGTCTATTTATAAAAAGCTCGGTCGATTTCAAATCTGACTATTCGAAAAAGAGTCATTTATCTCTACGAGGTGCTTGAAACACGTGGGCGCGCCTCGTACAATCTAGGCGAGCGACGAGCCGAGCTGGCGTACGTGACTAGCTGCACTGCGTTTCTCGCGCAACGGAGTCGGCAAGTGTTTAGAGCGAGAGAGAAAGAGAGAGAGAGAGGGAGAAAGCGCGAAAGGACGCGCTTATGTATGCCGGTTTTTACCGCAGTTTGCGATTTCTGATTCGGCGGCGTCGTGTGCCGGTGCTTTTTATTGATTGTTATTGTTGTGCCTTTTTTT
>JAPYZA010006097.1:0-20032 GCA_030522685.1 Eupelmus azureus | reverse complement strand
TCGCTAAGGATCCGATGGAGATTAATATACATAGGGATTGGTTGTATATTAGTGAGAGGTGAGTTCAAACGGAAAAATTAAGTTTCACTATAGTAGACTCTACTTTTAATGTCTAAAAATTCCACATGATCAACGTAGATAAATAAATAATTATTTTATAAATTAAAAATTGTTAAATTTAAAATAATTTACAGCAAATGATAATTGGTTTGCCTTTAGTGGTCACGACTTATCGTTTAGTAAATTAATAAGATAATTTTACGAACAATAAAGTCATCATCACTAAAGAGAAAACCAATTATTGTTTATAATAAATGATATAAATTTATAAACTTTTAATTTATGAAATAATTTATCATCTTGTAGTATTTGATACAACTGTGACGGGTATGCTTATAATTAAGATTGATCTAGTATTGCTTTAGCAAAGCTTCGCATATTCGTACTTATCGGTATATTGTATAATTTCCTAAATACTTCTGAGTTCTCGGTCCATCCTGCGGTTTTGCGGATGATGCTAAAGTCCTTTCACTGAAGCTGTCGACGTTGACGCGTCTTGCGTTGGATGATCCGAGAAAATGGAAGTATTTATATACCACTGTCCTTAAGCACGCTTAATTCATCGGTTTTTTGTTTGCGATCCGTTTGTATGTGTGGATTTTTTGTCGCTATGAATAGACTGTCTTCCTGGCCCCTTTGCCTTTCTGATGTTTCTGAATTCTAGTAATACAAATTGATCGTCTTCAAATTTATGCAATATTAATAAGGGTTGGACTATCCTTGCATCCGAAGTTTTCAGCAGTTCTGGAATCCTCATGTCTAAGCATGTCCCAGAGACCTTTATGTTGCTTAGTGCTGTCACTGCACCATAGTGCTAACAACATAATAGTTTGTTCTATTATTTTTTTCAACTTTAGACTCGATTAAGACATAAGCTTTTTTAAATATAGTTTAGTGCTATCGTGACATCTCAAATATAATCGTAGTTTTCCTTCGATAGTAACGATACGACTGATCTATAAATATCTCCCGCTTCGTACCGTTCTGTCAAAAATGAAAACAAGCTAGGGCGCGTAGGTAGGTATATATATGCTTCATTTTTTGTGTTATCACAGAATTGGAACCACTTCTTGAGAGCAGGTTCATATTGTTTTAAGGTGGGGTTCTAGTCAATGATGATGCAGCAGTATGTCAATTGCGCCGAAAAGTGAATTCATTTATGTGAAAACCTTCCTGATATTACTTTATGTTTAGGGCCAATTTATTACAACATAAATTCCCTTTGCTTTTTCCCGCTTTACTTAAACAAGTGCTTTAAGTATATTAAACTGAATGGTGGAAACTCATAAAATTTAAAATTTGTTCAGTTGGCTGTAAATGCATCGATAGATATTGCAGCACAGTCTGGCATCGCAGAAAAAAAGTTTTTGCATTTTTTATTGAATTTACCCGCAAGCAAATCCACCTCGGCCTCACCGAATTTTAGAATGACTTTGAATGCTTTATCACATAGCTCCCATTCGGTATCAGAATCCTTTATGCGTGATAGCCTATCAGTTTCTTTATTATTTTTTGACGTTATATATGAGGTAAATATAAAAAATTAGCTCATTGCCATATTTCTTTCATCAAACTATTGTATTTAGGATATCTTACTCCGCTCATTTTATTAATATATAAGCAACTGCCGTTGTGTCTATTCTTAGTAAGATTTGTTTATTTTTAACGTTTTTACTTAGCTCATTTAACGCTATTTTAACAACCAATAGTTTTCGGTAATTTATTGAAAACCTCTTCACATTATCGTTGCAAAAACCGTATACGCTATTGCGGTAGCGTTTGTAGCGCCATATCCGGATCCTTATATCGGAAATTTTTCAGTGGTCTAACTCTAATAAATCGTTTTTACAGGAACCTTAAATTAATAAGACATATAGACATGTAAATAAAATTTTCTTAAGGAAAGTAAAGTATTCTTATAAGTTATAGTTGTTTATCAATCAACTCTTTCTTAAAAAACTTGTAGAGGGTGATTTGAACCAAGGCAAACA
This sequence comes from Eupelmus azureus, assembly GCA_030522685.1. Classification (NCBI taxonomy): domain Eukaryota; kingdom Metazoa; phylum Arthropoda; class Insecta; order Hymenoptera; family Eupelmidae; genus Eupelmus; species Eupelmus azureus. Next base: position 17,981 of record JAPYZA010006097.1, on the reverse strand, counting down.
GAGCAACATAGCACGCCCCATGCTATGCAACATAATGTAAAGCTTCCAATAGCGCAGCGTTTTTAATAAGATGTTTAAAAACTCCTTAATTAATACATATACACTTGTATAAAGATAAATTTGATCGTCCACAGGAAGCTCATCTGGCGCGTCCACAAACGAACTGGCGAATTCGAGCAGCTTATACTCGTCAGTTTTCCGAATTTCCAAGAGATGCACCTAATGTCGGCGGCTGCAGGTTTCGGTCGAGAACTGCAACCCATACGAGATGATCATCCATGTTTGTATAAGAACGGAGGCTGCTCTAGGTACTGCTTCGCTCTGCCGCTGCTCGACTCCAAGCTGAAAAGAGCTTGTGGCTGCAATAACAACGAGAAGCTTGTAGAACAAAATCGGTGCGATTTGTTGTAGTGTGGTGCTGCGATGTATTTAGTGCTCCGGAGCTGTTGGATAAGGATGGATTGATGGAAGGTTGATAATGTATTTAAAGATGTAACCAGGATTTGGTTAAAGTACCTTTTTAGGCTAAAGAGCTTCCAAATTTTAGTTACTACTGCGGTTAATGGGTTCTGAAATTGGTTTCCTAATTTTTTATGATATATTTTATTTATTTTTTTTTTTACGTACATCAAGGGAAATAGTTTATACTTTAAACGTAAATATATCGGTAAGTATAAGAGAATCTGATTTTAAATTTCAAAAAAGAAAATAAAACTCTAGAGAAAACAGTTTTTAATTTCCTATTTTCGTAATTGAAAAATATTAATGTGTTCTAAAGTTATACTTGCTATTTACAATACATAATATTTACAATAACAATGTACTTTCATAATTGGATCAAAATAACATTTTTCAATTTTAGAAAAAGAAAATTAAAGTTTGTTGCCTTTAGTTTTTTTTCTTTTTTAAAACTTAAGATCAGATTCATGTATATTGAATTATTTACGTTTAAAAGACAAACTATTTTTCTTAATCTATACTTACAAATAAAATAAATAAATTTTTTTATAACCGACTGCCTGTCGATATATAACTATTAATTGATATAAATAAGCATTAAATAATTAATTTAAAAAAGTAATTAGCTGACAATATATAAGTAGGCATATTTTTCTTAATCCTGTTTTTAAATTTTCTGTAATATAAGTCATATCGTGCGATTTTTCGGGCGTCTATCGTTGACGGAAACAAATTTAAAGTTTATTATAGTTGCAATTCTTATTATAATTATATGTCTCATTACTATTCTTATTCTTGTTGTCTGAAACTTTTATAACGTTGCCGTGGGATAACCAAACGTACCGAGATTAATAAATAAGAGGGCATCAAGTTTACAGTCTGAATTTTAAGCTAAATATTACTTAAAATGTAATAATCTAATAGTTTACAAAAAATTATTACAATTTATTATTACAAAATTATAAAAATCAATTTAATTATCAATAAAATTTATTTTATTTATAAGAATAAAAAATAAACATTTTCATTTATTATTTTATATAATATATTCCATATTTATTAGTTACAAAAATATACAATAGTAACTAATAATGAAACACAATATAAACACAAACTTAGACAAATCAATTAAACCTATAAGGAACAAAAATAATTGATATGATTATTTGTACAACGATCAGTCTCTACACGACTACAGTTTATAACATAATATTTTAGAGCTTTCATTTACGCACTTGTAAATGTATCTAAGAAAATTGAATGAAACGTTAAGATAAAAGGCGTTACAAAACGTCTATTATCATCTAATGAACAAGAGTCAGGTGCCGCACTGCAGCTAGTGATTTTTTGGAAAAAATTCCACTATTTCCAAAAACGATAAAATATTTTTTTCATATAATATTCATCATCAATGTAAATATGAAGCTCCCTTTATACGGATGCACTCCCGTAGTCATTTGTGTAAAATTAATTAGTTTTTTTTTTTCACGGTTTCCATATTTGGAGCAGACTGCTCATTTAGCTGTTGCAAAAAATTTTAATTCTTTGTTGCTCATAAAATTAAAAATTTCAAGTATACAAGAATCCGGCAAATTTGCCCAGAATGATGAATTGATAATCGCTTGAAATTGGGCCATTGCGCCATCGATAAGCGGTCTCCTTAGCGCTCCTTTCCTGTACTGTAGCTTTAACAAATAGCCGTACATAGGATAAGTCTGCTCGAAATCCTTGGCTTTTATAATCCTTTCTAGCTCGCTATTCTTCATCATCATGGCCATCTCGTTTTGGCCTTTGAAGATCAGATCGTACAGCGAACAGTACTGACCTACTTTGGTCATCTTCAGCCTTTTGCACTCTTCCTTGCACTCTTCGGTGTAGTCGACCTTGTGCGTTTTCATATATTCACGTTCATACCTTTTCGAAACTTCTTTGAAAAGCTCTTCATTTTCGGTGCTTATGGGTAGTCCAATTATGCGAAGTTTCTGCAAGTGAGTACGAAAAATGCTGTACGTGCCCAAGTTGTCGCCGAAACAGCTTGTGCCTCCGAAGTAATGCCAGAGTACGCTCTTTCCGTTTCTTTGGCTCACGCAATTTATGTCTCCTCCATTTTGCAGTAAAGCCCATGTGCCTATGGGATTTATTGTGCTGCGGCGTAACGCACGATTGACGTCGTCCTGGGTCATGCCGGCCTCGATTAGGTACGAGATAACTTTGTAGTAGTACCTGTTTAAGTGAATTAATTAAAATTTAATTATTTAATTTTAATTTAAATACGTATTATAATACGAAATTGTACAGGTGAGTTTATGTGCTAATAATTATTTGTTATATGATTTCAATTATTTTTTGATTGTGAAATTCATTATCAAATAACGTTATCAAGTCAACCATTTAAAACTTAAATTTCCGTAATTTATAAGTTTCAATATATTTTTATTTAAGATCCTACTATAAGCTACAAGTAATAAGCTAAAGTTTTGGTTTATTGAGAAGCAATTGATTTAACAATCTTAACTTTTTCTTTATGTTAAGTTTCTATTATTAAATAATTTATAAAATTATTAAGACTAAATAGAACAATCAACAATAGTAAAAATTATATCCTGTAATCAATAAAACTATTATTGTAATTGTTTTACAAATAAAAACCTGTTAAAATAAATATTGAAATACTGGAAATATTATTAAAATAATATTCATGAATAACATACTTTTCGAGTTTCTCCTTGGTATCTTTTCTCGACAAACTGTAGGTCGATACGAGCTCCTCGAGTGCGTTGCACGCGCTTATCTCAGTCATAGCATAAGGATCGGCTCCGTTATCCAGCAGTAGCTTAATGATCCTTTCACGTTTCTTATCGATTGCTAGCTGCAGAGGCGTTGTTGCCCGCTTCTCGTCATTTGGATCTGCTCCATGTCTCAGCAATACCTTAGCCAATTTTTCGTAGCCCTTTTTGCAAGCATGATGGAAGAGTGGAAATCCTCGAGAATAAACGAATGGCCCTTCGAAGTCATAGAGGTTATCTCGTATTAATCGGTCAAGCAGTTTGTATGAGCGATCGTCGACCCCGAAGAAGCCTGACATACGCAACTCTTTTTGTAAATCCATTCCATGTTCTCTCACAAGTAGCTTCACGATATTTGCGCGCCTGTTATCCACTGCGATTCGTAAAGCCGTGTTTATCGCGCGTTGTAGTCGGGGCTGGTATTGCAAAAAACGCGATACTGCTACGCACCTGCCGCGCTCGCACGCGATATGAAAGCTTGTTAGGCCCCTGGCATTTGCTGGATCCACTTTCTGAAAATAAAAAAAGAGAAATCAATTAATACTTTGACATTTTTAAAATGCACATTCATGTAATTAAAAAATTAATGAATGGTGGATGATATTTACAGAGATAAGTAACAAATATTTGATAGTTTGATATGTTTCTTTTAAACTTATGAAATAGTCTTTGAGCAATTGTTCTTACTGCATTGAAAAATATTATTACTCTTATCTACTAAAACTTATCAATAAATTCATTTTGTTTAATTTAAATATTTTTTAACTTACACCATCATGAGCCAACAAAAGCAAGTCTGTCATTTTTCTAGAGCCGAGCGAATGAGCTATATGCAGGGGTGTATTTTGTTCATCAGTGGCAATGGCAGTCAGATTTGCCCCATAGCTTAAAAGCATCCGAACAGTTTCAAGCCTATTGTATCTGGCTGCTACGTGTAAAGGTGTAAAATCAGGCCAGATTGATGAAAGTTTACTGGTATGAAGGTTTATGTTATCGTCTTCCTGGAACAATTAGAAAAACAATTTTACATTCACACGTAATAATTGCAAAGTCTATAAGAACTCTATAAGAGTACTTACTGTTACTTGAATAAATTCTTTTGCAAATCTGGAATGTTTTAACATGCAGGCTACATGTAGAAAGGTCAATCCACCAGTATCACAAAAAGAAAATTGACGTTTACCAAGGAAAAAGGCTAATATACATTCAAGGATTTTGTCTCTTCGTTTTAAAATGGCATGATAAAGAGGAGTCAATCCTTCTGCATCTTTAGAAGTTATATTAGCTCCATTTTGAAGTAGCAGTTCTGTTATATTATGGCAATTTTTTATCACTGCAATATGCAGAGCAGTACACCCTCGCCATTCGTTAGAAGCATATGGTACTGGATCATTAACTCTATTGGTTTCCAAAGCACTCTTTACGGCGATATAATTCTTAGCTATACAAGCCAAGTGCAGTTCATTACAAGATTCTTTTTTGTATGGTGGAATTGTTAAAATTTCGTTAAATAAAACATCATTATGAGATGAATCCATTATGACTGTTTTTTTATTCTCTGAAATGTAAAAATTACTTTAATATATACAAGGTTAGCTTTTAATAACTTATAAAATTTATTTATTATTATCAACTGTTAAGATTAAAGAAATAATTGATCAAATTTACAGTACACATTTTCAATTTAATAACAAACAATATTAAAAATATCAAAGCCATAACCTAGAACATTGTACCTAAATCAATCTCCATTTAACAAATTTAAATTTCTAACCAGATCATAAAGTTATATTCACATTCTTGCTTTTTCATTGAACTCTAAATAAGTCAGATGTAAATTGATAATGCACCCACCTGAATATGTCAAATATCAACTAGTCACAACTTTTCTATATGCAAGTAAACACTGGAGCAGTAAACAAAAATCCCACGCTGCAGCTGCACTCTGAACACGGCAGGCGTCAGTCAGGTATATAGATTCTACATATACAGTACACTCGGAAAGTTCTGTCCTTTCAAGCAGCTCGAACCGTTATGCCATGAAGAGAGAGAAGACGAAGGGTGTGGGCGAGCTATACCAACTTAGAAAACGTTCACCTACGTAGTTTATAGCTTGCCGAATTTCGTTAAAATCTTTTATAAAGTTGGTAGTGATCCCCACCCTTCGTGTTTTCGTGGCACGACGCGCTTCCGTGAACATCGAGGGGGATGAAAAGGTAGAAGTTTGGAACGACCTTGGAGGGCTATCCGCCTACGTTTTGGTTTGCTGGTCGGCTATGGCTGCTGCTTATCGAACCACCTAAGAAAGACATGATGGGTTTATAGATTCGGCGCATAGCCGTTTTGGTGCGGGGTGTGTAGATGCGCAAAGCCCTGTGCGAGTCCCGGGAAAAAAGGGAAGACGTGGGAGGGTGGTACAGGATTAGGCGCTTTTTCTTATTGAATTTTTATGTTGCGTAGAAAGCGAGGGTATTTTTTGTAACAATGGAAATGTGCAAAAAAAAGCTGTATGGGAGAAGTAAAATTGCAGAAGCACTGAGGCAAATTCGCAGGTGTATTTTAAATGGGAAAAATGATATTTAAAAGGGATTTTTTGAAACTTATTTTTTCATCCTTAATGGTGTCGTATTATATTTGAGTCCAACATTTTTATGACTATATAATATTTTAAATACTGTAAAAATACTAATACATTTTTTAATAATAAGACTGGAAGTAAATATATATTTTTATTACTTAAATATTATATTTACTTTCAATTAAGAAAAGTTTCATTAATCTTTTTGCACTTACTTTATATTTGATCATAGTTTTATATTTATTTTTATATTTAATACTTATAATTTAACATTTAATTTGAATCTCACAAGGAGAATATTTATCTCAGCTTTATAGATCACGTAGCTAGAATTCCAGCTTAAATTTTCACCTGAATTTCAGGCTAGTATTCCATCTGGATTGGCTGGATTCTACGTGTATTAGACTATAAAAATTTGAACTTAAATATGGGTGTCAATTAGGTTTTGGAACTGGATTTTTAAATTTGGTATTTCAATTTAAAAAATTGAATTGAGATCTCGAAAAGAAAAATGAGAAAATTTTTTTTAATTAATAATAATTTTTAAGGCTATAGTAACTAGTCTTAATTTATTTTTAAAATTTGTTATTTTCTCATAGTTTATATTTTGAACGTGTATGTAAAATTAATATAACAACGTTGAAAAAATAGTTTCTATAATTGTATTTTTAAGTTACAAAACGTTATATTATAAGTTATCGCTGTCTTTTCATCAATTATCATTATCGCTGTCTTTTCATCAATTATCATAGACCAATAAGAAAAAATGATATTTAGGAAGAAACAATGATTTATATCTTAAATTATCTTGTTTTTGTTTCATTGGCCTCTTGTTCTTAAACATAGGCAAATTAAGGACGTGCCGGTTAAATAGAAATTCACATTATCCGCAACGAAATAACAGTGAACTACTGTTATAGAAGTACCCTCAAACCTTTGTGCAACAAAAATTGAAAATATAGAAAAAAATACTATACTTTGGTAAATTAAAATCATTTTTAAAGAAAATTTTTAATAATTTTTTATATCATAGTTTGACAATAATGCCGTAAGTGATATTATTCGTTACGAACTGTTTATAAAATGGTAAGATCAAAAAAATCTTTAATTTATACAAATGTTTGTAGAATTTAAAAATTGCTTTCATATTTATTTAATTTTATATGATTTCGGTAACTGTCAATTACTAATCAATAATAATTAATAAAAATTAAAACGGATCAGGATAAAGTCGTTTTGAAGCAGCAATAAATGAGAAATCCATTTTAGAGGTAATACAGGTATTTATTGGGTAAAAGCAAGCTTTGACGCTGAGTTTAAACTTTTATTCATCGTTTTACTTTTATATATTACAATATGTATAAACTTGTAATTGGCAATGTCATCGGATCGTCGTATAAGTTATTCGCAAGGACATACTATCAGAAAAGTACATAATTGCTTTCGCGGCTATTTCCCAGCTCGAAGTCGTTGGGATGCGCAATACGCGAGGGTTTAAGCTTTCTTCTTCCTCACTAGATTTGAAAGGAAAGCATATACTGGCTAGAAAAATTACGCGACAATCGTTCGACGATATGATCTGAAACGACGTATATTCACTAAAGTTACATGCGAAAATCTTGTTAAAATATTAATAGAAAAAAAAAATGAAATAAAAGCTGTAAAAATTACAAATAACGTCCATCTTTTTTATTACTTTTTAATCTCTTCTCTCAATTGCATTTTCATGGCTAGTTTAGTAGTGAAATCAAGTTAAATATACAATGGACGATTCGCTTAGAATAATAAAGTAAATAAAGTTATAAGGAAATAGATAGGTGAAAGGAACTCAGCAAAAAAAACTGAAAGCAACTCAAGCAATATTGTGTATAAATGTACATGGATTTTTATTCCAGCAGACAACCGAATATTCTCACCAATATCGGCAAAAATCTTCGACAAACAACTCAATACAATATCATATAAATTACACCGCCTCTTTTCTCTCTCCGAATGTCGAGTATACATGTGCGTAAAAAAAAGAAAGAAAAAGAATAGAGAATGTGCCACCGCCTGGCGAAAGAAATATTACAACATATGTACGGTTCGCAAAATTTATATTAAATGTTAAAAATGTATAATAATTAGTAATCAATGTAGTAATAATAATAATAATAGTAATAATATAATAATAGTAATAATAATAATAAAGATAATAATGCTACGTTGTAAATATTATCATCGAATATACTTTCGTTTCTACCCTTCGCCAGTGACTCGTTATACAACCCCCTTACATACGTTAACTAGAAAAAAGTCGAATATCGGAACATCGTTTCTTTTTCATCTATATATAATCAGATCCGCTCAATATCAATCTTACAACGCGCATTCATTCGGTTTTCCTTTCGCTCACTCTCGCGGCGCCGACATTTTTTTTCATCAAAAATTCAATCGCCAAAAAAGTTTATTTCCGTATTTTCATCATTGGATAAATTATCAGGCGCAATACATTTCAGTATATTTTTTTATAAAATTTCTCCTTCCCATAATTTTATTTAAAAAAACCTCATAATTTATGATTATTTTCTTTTGGATCGGCAGGCTTACGAAGGCGGCTGCCGCTCGCTGGACTAGAGATTTCACTACTGCATTTATTGCGCGATTTCATCAACATTTTTTCATCTTTATCTGCATGAGACCGTAGCTTTCAAAACGCAGCGTACATTATTTTTTCTTTCACGTTTCAGCATCAAATATAATTCTGCTTCGGTTATTCTATTTATTTATCATCAGTGGAAAAGGTGGCGTTTACAATAAAAACATTTTTTTCGGGCTTTGTGCGTCTGGTATTATATTTGTCTGTTAAATCTTTTTAATCTTTTTTGTTTTTCATCGTTTCGCCGACTCGCATTTTAAGGCACGGCCTTTCACGCAGGAAAGAGCCTCGACTATTTTAAGAAAATAAAACGGCTCAGTAGGATAAAAGCGAAAGTCGCTTCTTTTGTTTTTTTTTCTCATATTCATCTCTGAAAAGCCACATACACTCGCACGCACGCGCACATACACATAAAAATATCGACGATTATACCAAACATGGTTCAAGTTCGAACTCCATTATTTTTGTTCTTCCTCCATCTGTCGGCGCTTCGAAGCCGCAAAGACTCGTCATGCAGAATCTCTTTGGTTAATGCAAACTACCCGTGTGTGTACAATACGTGTGTTTACGGATTTATGTATACGTACATGAATACATATCCCATCGTCGCTAGTAATTCGCAGTAGTACAATATGTAATAAACACGTTCATCGGATTATCATCATTAAATTCAATCAAAAACCCACTGTGAAAGATTAAATCTTCCCCGATCATCATACAATAGTTAAATATCTATAATTCGTTATATATAATATAATAAAACACTCTCAATATGTCGGTAGCGCGAAGTCGATCAAGCTAATAATATAATAGATTTATAAAAAAAAGGAGTTGAAGAAAAAAAACACACTTCGTACATTTTCAATGAGACGAGGTGACGCGCGATCGGACGTCGGGTTCGTCTGCGTGTGCGCGAGAGTGCCGCGTCGCGTCCATCGTCTACATAACAACTAAACTTGCGCCTACAAGAAGGTATAGAATCCTACTAATCGCCCGCTCCTTTGCTCTCCTCGGCTGCCCGTCTCGTTTCGCCGTCAGTAAACGAGCGGCACCATCGCTCCCCAGCTCTACATCAGGCAGGACTCGTATCGTTCGCCTTTGCGCGCGCAGCCGTTTACTGCCGAAAAGCCGACAAAAAGAAGATGCCACTCTTTTTTTTGATAATTAGCTGCTTTCCGGTCGGCTCGCGCCCGCAAAGGCATCGTCTCTTCTCTCATTTAGCACCAGTCGTCGTCGTGTTGTATCAACCACTCGGAGCGCGCTTGTAATTGACGTGTACGTGCAGCGTGTCTCGGGCTCTCGAATTCTCTCAGCGCAGCTTTGGCACGGGTGCGCGTTGCCCGGAGGCTGCGCGCGAGCGACGAGCCACGGCTGCGGCGGCTCGCCGCTTGCAGTCATTGCTGTTCCAGTGTTGCTCCAGGCTGGTAGCGTCCGCTCCAGGGCCGGCAGAGCTTCAGGACCTGTAGATACGTATGACGTCGCGTATGGCCGCGCGGCAGAGCGGGCAGTGGCCGCCGCCCTTGCCGCGCCACTGCTGCAGCGCGCACGTGTAGCACATGCACATGTGGCCGCACATGTAGAGCACGCTGTCGATGCTGCGCTCGTAGCAGATCGAGCACTCGCTGGGCTGGCCGGGAGTGGGCTGCAGGCCCTCCGTCCACTGCTGCAGGGACGAGCTGCTGCTGCCGCTGCCGCCGGCAGTCTGCTGCTGTTGCGTGCTCTCGATGCTCTGGTAGCTGACGGGATCGACGTAGGTCGAGGAGCCGGTCGAGGCCATGGTTCCGGTCAGCGGAGGCGATGACTGCCTGGCCGCTGAGGAGGAGGACGGCGCGACTGCCGCGGCCGAGCCTCTGTGAGACGACTGGGCGTAGATGGGCTGGGGCGTTGGCGGCGGCGGCTGCGGGTACGAGTTCTGGGGCGGCAGGTTGACCACGAGGACGGTGCCGCCGCCGACGGCGGGCTTGAACTGCACGAGCTCGGAGAAGCGTGAGAGCTCGGTGGCTGCATTGCTGTGGTTGCTCGAGGGCTGCTGCGGCTGCTGCTGCGAGCTAAGCGGTACGGGGGCCGTCACGGCGGCAGCTGCGCTGGCTGCGCTGTTCTGGGCTCGCTGCCTGGGCGGCGAGCTGGGCGCTCGGCTGGCCAGCATACGCACGCGCTGGGTGCTGCCGTAGACGTCGACGAAAGCCCAGAGCTGGAGGCTCTGATCAACGTGCATGACGACATTGGGCGCGCCGCCGTTCTTGCTCATCTGCACCTCGCCGAAGTGGGTGACGGTGAAGGTGATCTCGTCGCCGGGCTGGGGGCTCGAGGCCACGTCCTTGGACACGACCCAGTATTCGGGCCGGTCGAGCAACAGATCGCTATCGTCTGGGAGATCCTCGACGGTGAGGCGGCTGGGGTCGCAGGAGGTGAGGCCTAGCGCCAGGGCGCCGACGTACATCGGCTCGGTAGCCAGGATCTGGACAACGAGGCGCTCGCCGAGCACCAGGGGCCGGTTCGTGAAAGCGTAGCCGTGGCAGAATTCCGTGTCGGTGCGCGTGGCCACGCACTGCTGATTGCTGAAGCGAATGTTGCGTCCGCGGGTTCTGTAACGAGAGAAGAGAACGTTAGTCACACCCATACACACTTCAAGCTTAATCCGCATAATTCCAAGTCAAGTTTCATGTAAGTATACTTACGGATGGAAGGGCAGCGGCGTGAAGAGTACGCCGGGCGGCTGAAACCTGAGCCCGGGCAGCTCGACGTCGGGCTCGTGGTGAAGGCTGACGGTCTGCATCGACGGCACGATGATTCGCTCGACGTCCCTGCCGGCATTGCTGACATCATCCATGGCGGCGTGCCTGCTCAGCTGGGCATTGTCCTCGTTGCTATGCTCCAGGCCGCGTCTGACGTTATTGAAATGCTGACGGTTGGGATCGACGAACTCAATGGCGGTGCTGTTGCCGTAGACGTCGATGATGGCCCAGAGCGGGCTGCGCGTCTCGACGCCGCTGAAGAAGACGCCCTTCTCCTCGCCGTTGACGCCGAAGTGCACGTCGCCGGCCGAGGTGACGTAGTAGAAGAGGACAGTGTCGCGCTCGGCGAAGCGCTCGGCGAGGGCCTTGGCCCAGTAACCGGGCTTGTTGGTGAGGTCGGGACAGGCGTAGCGGGGCAGCCCGTTGCGCAGGTTGATCGGGTCGTTGCTGGTGAAGCCGAAGCGGATGACGCCGCTCCAGTTGTCCGAGATCTCGAGGAATTTGACGCATACCTGGTGAGACGAAGGAGAGAATGGGTTAGTTATGTAGGAGAATTTCGAAGTTTTTTTTAGTAGGCGCGGCGAGGGACTTGCATATGCATCGCTTGCGACACAAGTTCGAAGAGCGCAGTGGTTATTTATTCGGCCGGCGTGTGTTTGTGCGTATGTACGAGCGCGCGTGCGTGTTTATATAGCTTGCCGGGTAGACGTGAGAGGTAAACGAAGCGCCGTTGCGCCACGCTGGAGCTATAGGCGCGCGCTAACGAGTCCTTTGTGACGTTCCGAATTTCGCTAATCGCGCTGCTTTGCAAATCGACTTTTATTCTCTCATGGCGCGAGGTGGGCTCGTGACTTTAACCTAGACTTTCACAACGTAAGCACTTGTTTGTTCAGATCCGACTATAATACGGCTTTCCTGTTGGAAAGAGGCGCGGTGGCTGTAAATAAAAGAGTTATTTCTCCCGATGATAATAAAAGAAAAAGGCGCGCGCTGTTTTTAAAATATACAGCGCGGTATCAGGGTCACGCCCGAAATTAATATTCGATTCGCCGGCGCATAACGTACGAACGCCCGGGATTCTCCGGATTTAAACGGCCCGCGCGCGTTAAATATTCAGCGAGCTCTTTTATACCCGCGCGTCAAATCCACCGTCGCTGGAGGAAGATAAAAAGCCGGAGAAAACAGAAAGGAGCCCGGGCTTTTATTTATTTACGCGTGCCGGCCATTAAGAGGCTCCAAAAAAGGCGCTAGAGAATGGGATGATTTCACCTGTCGGAGCGTTAAAATGATAATCGTCCGGCAGCGCTGAAGAAAGGCATTTCCAGTTTCTATCTAAACACGCCTGTCTGGGTAAAACTCGAGATCGTATTTATAACCAAGCGGTGATTTTTCACGCTCACCGAGCCGCGACGCAAGATAAATTTTAGTGAATGTAGAAAACGAGATGGTTACCTTCTCGCCCACTCGGACGGGTCTCGCGCTGAAGGTCACACCTTTGCAGAAGCTCTCATGCCGCCTGGCGATGGTGTTGCCGTTGCATAGTCTGATGTTGTCGCCGTGGACCTGGTGGAAGGTCAGAGGCGGCAGGTTGTTCGTGCCGGTGTTGCTGGATCTCGGCGCTGTAACAGAAAGAGAGACGTGACGTTAGAAAATTTGTCGAACAATCGAAAGTTGATGTACTTGTATACGTATAGATATATAATTTTGGACTCGTATGTACGTGATCGTCTGGTGCGAGAGAGCGAAGTACATGAAGAGGAGAGAAGAAATACTGAAAGATTATACCCTCGCGTTCGTACTTAGGAGAGGGGGGGGGGGAGCAGAACGCGCAGCTTTGAGTGAGAAGTCGAGCTCTCGAGAGGCGGGATCGATCGAAGAGCTCGAAAATTCCCCATTCAGCGCTGCAGCGAACAAAAGGGCCCTGCTGTGTGTACGTGCGCGCAAAGCCAGAACGGGGAGGGAGAAAGAAGCAGTTACCGTGCAAATGCACGCCGAGAGAAAGAGAGTCATGTATGCGTGTATATACAAATATATATGTATGTATAATACCGTAGAGCCAGTAGCGCCTGGCTCTTCTCCTTCCGTTCGTCGGCTGCCTCATATTTCGGCGCTCTTATGTGTATTCCTCCCGACCTACTTCTAACAGCGAAAGATAACCAGATAAGCGCCGAGAGGTGATAAACAAAAAGAGTCGCTGCCGCGCCCCGGCCCGTATATCAATAGTCCAAGACACTCGCCGATTTATTCAGCCGGCGTCACAATAAATCAGCGCCGGCACTTTCACATGTACGTACACACATACGTATGTATATGCCTAGATAGACAAGTATTTTCACGGCGCCCGATGCAGTGTCAGATGATAGCGCATCGGCCGGCGATTTTCGACTGACGAGCCGGAGCAGCGGATCGGTGACTTTTTAAAGCGACCGGAAGCCAGCTCTTGCAGGAAGTTTGCACGCGAGACCGCAGGATCCTGCGTGTTTCTGCCTGTGTGTGTGTGTATACGCCTGTGACATCACACTCGAGCCTGCGTCAGAACGAGTTTGGCTCTGGGAATTTCGCTGTTTGCCGATCTTGCCGATTTTTTTTTTTTGGTCTTTTTGTTTTGAGCAACCAGAGCGCATCACCCACGTACCTGGCATTCTCTGTAGACGTTTTAACAGTGTCGTTCTGCTACTTTTTATCCGTTTGTTTTTTGCTAGAAGTATGCCTCGGTGCTTAGTAGTTCGTAAATGGCCAATTAGTCAACGCGCGGAAAATCGTTAAGGGCGGCTATATGGAGAACCGGTCGCAGTGACCGAGAAATAAGCGGAGCGCGCTTTTCTTCGCGCGCGGCGCTTGTTAAACTGTTACTGCTCGGCGCGCTGTACAGTCGATAAGAAATCGGCAAAATCTCGGGAAATTCCGCGTCGACTTTGTGCAAAGCAAAAAATAAGCGACGGAGGATGCGATTATACACGGCCGTGGCGCGCTTTTTTTCTACGCTCGCGGCCGACTCGCTCTCAAACTTTCGCTCCGAGGCGCTCGAGAAAGCCGCACGAGCCAGCTCTAATTGTTTCGGGAATCGGCGGGGGAAAAAAGCCCGACGAAAATTCCCGTACGCTCTTCTTTGTCTCTTGCGTGCGTCTACGACTCGGGCACGTCTCCGTGTATATATCTGGGCGCACAATGATATAATCGCCGGAGGCTAAGAACCGAGCGTTCCGTAACGCCGATCTCTATATATACCTACATACACACGTACACACCAGCCGAGCCAGCCGTGGGAACCGGCGGCGCGCTGGAAAACCGTGACTCCCGGTTTATTGCCTCCCCCCCCTTCTTGTTCGTCTTCGCGAAGAGAGTCTGCAGTCTCCCAGGATTATGATGCGCGCTATTTTAAGATGTACTCTCGTCTCGCGTCGTGCCGATCTCGATGTTATTGTTTACGCCGCGCGCGCGGATCGGCACGTGTATAGTCCGCTGGCGCACGTGTTTTTGCCCAGCTTCCGGCCGATGGCCGCGATTTTCTCACGCGAGCGATGCTGGCTTTTTGCGAGGCTTTATTAGACTGTCTGATGGTACAGCGAGGGCATCGCTCTGAAATCGGTTTCGGAGCGGCAGCTAGAGTAGCCTTGTTTTTTTCCCTCAGTTTTGGTAGCTCTTTACCGTTACGCCTACGCGTGTTATTCCATTGTCCTCGGCGCACCGTTATCGGCTCATTTCCAGCTAACCAGCCGGCATAAAGGCGGCAATAAAGAAAAAAAACGAGCTGCCTCCGGCCGCTTTTTTTTTGTCAACCGCACGCGCGAAATTCAAAGTGCCAGAGATAAGCCGAGCGCTTGCGCAACGACAAAACTATACAAGCGCGCACACAATAAAGAAGCACATCTCGGCCAACGGCGTCAAACGGTTAATTAAGCTCGCTTGCGCAATTCCCTCCTCTCAGCGCCCGCTCTCTTTGTCCGCGGCGATACCGGCGAATCGATTTGTCCCGGACTCTTTTCGTGGCTAATGCAGCAGCGAGCCAGAGAAAGAGAGCCGAGGAGCGGGAGTATAGTTACAGGAGAGTGAGTGGCGCGCGCGCGCGAGAAGCTCGTGGGAAACTCGCGGCACACATTTCTCCTAGGCGCTCCACTCGAGGAACTTTTCTTATGTTCTGCGCGAGCGGCTCATTTCGGCGCGGCGCGCTAATCGATCGCCGAGTGGAAAGTGTCTTAGGGGGAGGTGCGAAAGGTCGCGGCGACATACTTTGAGTGTGAATAGATAGACGCGAGCGAGCGAGCGAAGGATCGAGCATTCCTATATAAGCGAGCCGCAGGATTCTAGGCGCGCGAGGAGAAAGAACGCTAGTTACGCTCTCTCCTCCGGCTGGAAGCGTCGGCGCGCTGAAAATTTCCTCGGCGTGAATGCACCCGCAGGAATGCCGGGGCTTTATTGCTTTCCGAGTATAGGGGAAGGCGCAGGCGTCGATTATTAATAAAGCTCGGGGGGACTCGTGGAAATTATGAAGTCCGAGCTAGCGGCTGAGCTTAAGGGATATCTATAAATAGCGCAAGCGTCTTGAGAGCTGTCTCTTTGTTCCCCTTGAGGAACGCGCGCCGCGCGCATGCCTCTGGACTATCCTTCGCTGCATGCGGGTTATGCAATGGCTGAGAGCGCGTGGGCAGGTATAAACACAGGCTCTCTCTCTGTCGCGTGTATAGGGGAGGGGGAGAGAGAGAAGCGAGAGGTGTATGAGTGTGTGTATATACGGAGGGGGGGGAAAGCGAGCGTGAAGATAAAGACGGGCTTGCGGCGCTCTGGGGCCGACGGATAAGATTGCTTGTTGTTGCGGATAGATAGATTGCCAGTCGATGGCGTTGTTTTTTTATGTAAGAGAGAGAGATAGGATCGGGATTCTTAGCTTATCGTTATTGCGATTGATTGTTAAACGAGTTGCGCGCGCGGCACACCCTGATAGCGGCTTGGCAGCTGTCATTAAGCGTAAGTGTGTCGCTCGCGGTTTTTTGCAATAGAGGAATGTGATTGGTTTGTTAATTTACTCTGGATGCGATATTTCATTCCCAACGTTTTCCCTCGCTCGAGGGGTAGAAACCTGGCAGAAACTCGGCCGCAAAAGAAGCCAACCGCACAGTACATAATAAAGAGATAAGCCCGGCCCGATAACACTCCCCGGGCCCGAAACCCGTCATTACTCGCCAAAACCAAACGAGAAAGAGAACAGCATAAGGCAAAGCTAAAAAGTTCACCGTTATCCCATGCACTCATTGTACTCGGCAAGTGCAGGCATATAATACGCATTGGCGATCGATGCCCTCCCCCGTCTGTGCCGATCGGCGAGCTTCCGCCGGAAGAGCCACCGCCACAGCGAGAGAGAAGGACAGCAGAAGACAAGAGAGCGCAGGTAACTCACCAGGTATCGTGTTACTGGACGCCGAGTTGAGCCTGATGCGCGCCACCCTGGTGGCCCTGCGCACGGTGAGCGGCCGCCTCGGCCGCTGCAGCTCCAGCGACATGATGAATCGGGCCGAATCTCTCTTATACGCGTTGAAACTAACCGCGCGAATCTGTACTCTTCTAACTTTGACCTCACGTGAATGTGTATACTTAAACCGACGCGCTGGTACCCATAGTACAACGCAGACGGAAAAATCGGCGAGTAAGAGAGAAAAACGGAGCAGGAGAGAAGCGAAAAAGACGGGCGGCGCGCGCGACGCCAGCGAGTAGACTGCGCGCTGTGTGTATATACGAGTGCGCGCGCGCACCCGCAGCGAGAGAGAGAGAGCGGGGCCAGCTGGCCCCGGAGCGAGCCAAGCTGTGTGCGTGACTTACACGGACGTGAAGGGAGCGTCTGCGGCGCTGCTGTTGCCGCTCTCGTGTGTATCCTGCGCGCGCGTGGATATATAGAGGCGCTCGGACGAGAGCGGAGTATAAACACAAAGGCGCGGCTGCTGCTTCTCTCTCCTCTCTTTCGCCAGCCGCGTATATGTACGTACAGGCTCGTTTCTTCTTTATCTTATCGAGCGAGTCGTTGAGTTAATGAGCGCCGCAGCTCCGCGGATCTATCGGCCGTTGTTATTATTGTCATTAGCCCGGCGGATTCGGAGCAGGCCTTGGCTTTCTTTCTCAACTCTCTGGGTAGAATTAGACGAGGGAGAGAGGAGGCTAGCTCCGGTGGCCGGTGCAACGAACCCTGATCCGCGCGCTCCTCCTCCTACTAGCTCGTCGGCTAGCTGAGAGAGAGAGCGCAAATATCGGCGAGCGGCCAGGACTCTCTCCCGGCCTAGAGTTAGAGCTGCGGCTCGTCCGAGGTCATTGCGGTATCTCTCCCTCTGTGCTCTTTCTCCTTTCCCGCTCTCTAGACGTAAGTGGGCCTCTCTCGCTTATATACAAACGCGCCTGCCTGTCTATATATCTACGCGCTCGCGCTCTGGAAAATTCAGCAAGGACGCGTATGCGATTCATCTCAACAGGTAAACTATATGCGCGCGTATACAGACACACGCAGGAATCGAACAAAGGGAATATGTGAAAAAGCTTTCCCATATAGGCTGGCGAGCCAGACGCGGCAGCTGCCGATGGGGGATGCACACACACACACACGCACATATAATTCTGGTGGCGCGCAACGGTCGCAGCAGTGGCCAGGTGGTGTGTGCCCGGCAGCGCGTGTGCACCGGGCTTCGCGCTCTCCCAATCGCGTGTATACATATATACACACTAGTGTGTATATAGGTACGCAGTCGAACGGGAGAGAGTAGGGGGGGGACCAGCCGAGTATCGACAAAGAGCGACTAGGGCTT
>JAPYZA010006096.1:0-11439 GCA_030522685.1 Eupelmus azureus | reverse complement strand
GCATCCGTCGGAGAAGAAGATGCTGAGGGTAGCAATGAGGCAGATGACTCCCAAATACCGGGAATTTGTAAGTCATCATGACGTGAAGACGCTTGATGAGCTGCTACGTCTCGGAAAGAAGTGGGAGGTGGTGTTGGAAGAAAATACGTATTTTACGAATACTTCCAACAATATGCGCCAGAAGGCGGCAGTCTCAGAGCACCAGCGCCAACTGGCTAAGCCAGAGGCGAAGGTTGCTGTGGTAAATGAGACAACGTCTACGGCAGCGAACGCGTCAAGTAAGAAACGCGGTAAATGAGTTGGCAAGAAGAGCAAAGGCCAATCCTCGGTGTCGAGCACAGAGCAAGAGAAGCTCGAGGAGACCCAGGTAGCCATGATCCAGGCGATGGCGCATCCGCAAGGCGCGCCGGCAGGATTTCCGGTGCAGCAGCAAGCCGCGCCGGGTTGGCAACAGGTTGAAAGGAACGGCGCTAAGCAAAAGACAGCGACAGTTTCAGTAACTTCACCTGCAGCCAACAGCGCTCCGGTCGGAAGCTTCGTGGGAGTCTGCAATACGTGTAAGGCAGTTGGGCATCGTGCGTCGGAGTGCGCTATGCGCTCGTGTTAGGACTGCGGAGGTTTGGGAAATTGGCGTAAAGCGTGTCCCAATAGACTGCAGAAGAACATGCAGCATTAGACATCATCTTGGGCGCAACAATGCAACCGCTTTGGGCGCAGCAAACGCAGCAGCCATGGATGCAGCAAATGCAGCAGCCTTAGGCACAGCGAGTGCAGCCGCCGTGGCTACAACGGTCGCATTATGTGCCGACTTCAGAGCAGTCGGCTGCAGCGTAACCTGTGCAACCAGTGCAAATCCAGCAGTGTGCGTGGTGTGGAACGCCAAACACTACATTTGCAAGTTGTACAAAATGCGCAAAACTGCGACAAGTGTTGCAAAATGCGGAAAACTCGGCTGCAGTAGTGTAGAACCACCCACTACCTCCTGCCTGTGTGTGAATGAGGACACAGATGTGTTGGCGAGGGTGGAGTGCGAGGAGACGGGGGGTGAATCTGAGCTTGACGACTTGGACTATGCGCTATTTGCTGCAGGTCACGAGGAGTGGAGTTCGACTCCTCGCGAGAATGCAGCACCCAGCAGCATAATGTGCGGCATGCAGCAGTTTGTGGACGAGTTACAGGCGCGAGAGGCAACTCGGTGTTCTGTTTTGGACCAAAAAGAACGGTGTTCTTTGGTCCAGGGGGAGGCAGGTGTCGTAGTGTGTACTACAAAGCCCCCCCCCCCGACCATTGCTCAAGGATTCCCTGGAGGTTGCAGCGGTGTGCACGGCTGATCGACGTCATTATATGTCCGTAAATGTTGATGGACAAGACGTCGTCGCCATCTAGGACGCGGGTGCAATGGTGTCCTTGGTGAATGTAAAAGTGGCAGAGAGTTGTAAGAATAAATGGCAAGAGTTGAAACAATTGGTGACAGGCGCAGGTAAGTTGCCGATCCGCACTTATGGCGTAGTGGATGCCATGGTAGAAGGGCAGGGAATCAGGCAATACATCATGCTGCGTGTCGCCGGAGCTAGCGAGCACAGGTTGGTGCTCGGAGTGGACTTCGCCATTGAGTGGGACGTGCGAGACAAGCATAAGGCTGCTCGGTGGAAAATCGGTCCTCACGGTGCGTGGAGGCAATTTCTAAACGCAAGAGAAATTGGTCAGACTGGGGAGGAGGCTCAGGTGACGGTGGAGTGCGCAAGAATCGAGGAAGCCACGGATGAACAGAAGGTGCGAGTGGCTGCCCATGGGCGAAACCAGCAAGCAATACACTGTTTTCGCCGTAACTGGGTCAGGGCTCAGGCAATTCAAACGAATGCCATTTGGAATTAAAGGCGCGCCAATGACCTTTATGCTTCTGGTAGATGCCCTTTTTGGTCCGGAGTGCGCGGCTCACGTTTTTGGGTACCTCAACGATTTGATAATTGTCACAGAATCGTTCGAGGAAAACCTGAAATGGCTGGAGTTCGTACTCAGGAGAGTGATCCAGGCTGGCTTGGTAATCAACCAGGAGGAAAGTGAGTTCTGCTGCTCGAGAGTGACGTATTTGGGGTAGATCTTGGATTTTGAAGGCCTTCGACCCGACCCCGAACGACTGGCGCCGGTACTCAATTATCCAGCGCCCAAAAACGTCAAGGATCTGAGAACGTTCCTTGGCATGGTCGTGTGGTACTCTCACTTTATCATCAGGGAATCTGAGTTGAAGGTGCCACTTGTAAGATTATTGCGGAAGGATAAGGCTTACGAGTGGGGAGAAGAGCAGCAGCAGGCATTCAAGAAGTTAAAGAAGCCGCTGGTGAAGCGCCATTAACATGGCGATACAGGCGAGTACGAAAGTATCGCCGGCGTTCCTGAATTATGGACGCAACCCACGAGGTGGGCGACAAAGGGCTGAGGCGCAAAAACACGCTTTCTAATGTAGCGAAGGGTGTTTCAGCAAATCTGGCGCCAAAGTACGATGGGCCTTTCGAGATCAAAGAAGTCCTGTCGACAGTATATCTGCTGGAAGCGCCAGGACGAAAATGTGTGAAAGTCCACGTACAAGACCTGAAAAGATATTTGCCTCCGATGCTGTTAAGCAAGTTGTAAATTGTGTAGTTGGTTTATTGGTGATGGTATGTGAAAATTTTCTTTATGTATAAATGTTCTAATCTTATTTCGTGTTTTAGCAGGATTGGCCGTGGTGTGGATGGGTGGACGCCGTCCACCGCACATGCGGGAGCCGTGGAGGCTAACTGCGTGGAGGTAACGGCGGAGGCGCTGACGGAGAGTGCTCGCGAGCAGGAGTTGGAGCGGCTCCACGTGCGGCAGTTAGAGGCCCGGCGAACTGTATGGGTGGGCGACGAAGTACCGACCGGAGGGGTCGACGATTCGGCGTCCACCACGGATCCAGCTGCCGCACGAGCGCCAGCGACCGCCGAGGCTGCAGGAGCAGCGACGACGTCAGCCCAGGCGCCAGTGGTCGAGGGTTAGGACCTCATCGTGTCCCCCGTGGAGAAGGCGACCTGGGAAGAAGAGCAGATGGAGGCGTTGGACCTCGATGACCATGGGATCGAAGAGGAGGTCACGCGGTTCCTCGAGGGGGGCCCTGGTGCTGAGGGCTGAGAGCCGGTTACAGCATCCGGCGAAGATTCGGCAGCCACGGGGGCGGGCCCCACGCGCATCAGCGGTGGTTGATGCGATGGAGGTGGAGCGAACGGCGAAGGGGTTACCCAGCGCCACCTCCACCTCCACTGGGGTAGATGCAGGACGGAAAAGGTTCCTGCCCGCGCACCCGGAATACGTTGCCGAGTCGAAACTTGAGAGGGAGGCGCGGCAGCGCCAGTTAGCCGAATCCCGGCGTCGCAGTCGGCGAGATAACCCTCGCCGACAGTGGACGCTGGACGGTTACGAGTCCAGCGTGCGCAGCCGCAAATCTCCTCAGCGACCGGTGAGCGAGAGACGAGTGAAACCCTCCTAGGGACGCTCAATCTCGCGCCTCATCCCAGCCGACCGTCGGTCGCGTGGCTGGCGCGGAGAGGGTAAAGGATTGCTTGTTTGGGGGGCTGGCCCCCATTCCTCGCGACCCAGCCCTCGATGCACGCAGGCGAGCGTGCTTCTCCTGCGGGAGGACGGAGCATGAGCGCTCGAACTGCTCGGCGTCGACAGTGAAGCTTTTCTGCTTAAATTGTGGGTGACGGGGGGTCTCGATGCGCGATTACCCCCGCTGCTCGCAGGGCTATGCCGCCTGTGAAGATACGCGGACCGACAAGTCGACTGGCGAGGCGCAGCCTCGCGGAAGCGGCTCGAGGCTACCGGTGCAAGACCGGCTGGGCAAGAGGGATGCCTCCGCTGAAGCGTCCACGGCTGTGCGCCGCGAGAAAAAGCGCGGTATGCGTTCTGGGCGCTTAGTCAAGGAGCGAAAGGCGCGGCAACTCCGGGAGGCGGCCAGCTCGAGGCTCGTGCCAGAGCCTCAGGACCAGGCCGGAGGTGCTGCCGCGTACATAGCGCGTCGGGTCCAGCTTGCCAACGTCCGGGAGGAGCAGTGCCGGCGCCTTGAGGCAGCGGAGGCCCTCGAGCTTGAGGCCCTGCGCCAAGCCGATAAAGCCGCGGCCGAAGAGAGCGATATGGTGCGGGATGGCGCCCCGGCGAGTCCCGAGGTTGAAGAGGGGGCCAGGTGTCCTAATCCCTCTACTGCGGCGGTGACTAAGCCAAAGGTGCCGTTGGGCGAACCCAACGAGGTCACCGCCAAGGAGCAGTCGGTGTAGGACTGGCTGGCCCTCCTCCGAGCAACCGAGGGAGTGCCCGCGCACATCCGCAATGCTATACTCACTAAGGCCGCGGGAGTAGAAGACCAGCCTGGACGCGCCAAGGGCTAGGCGACCCTAGGGAGTGTAAGTCAAATAGAAAGGGGGGAGCATCACTTTTGTTCGTGAGGTGATGGCTGTAAACTGCTGGATCTGTTGAGCTCCAGAGTTTAGGGGGAGGCATTGTGACGGGTGGACGTCGCGGTTTCCTCTCAGCCTAGACTCATGAGGGAAAGAGACAAATAAATAATGGAATATTTATTCATCTCTTTCTCTTATGTTTCTAGGTTGTTCGAGTGTGCCTGTACGTGAAGACAGGGTGCGAGCCGACCGCAGCAGTAGCAGAAAAGCTACGAAAAATTATGTATACTCGCCGCGTGGAGGCCGCTCCTGCGTGAGCACGAGTGTGTGTGTGCGAGCGTGAGTGTGTGTGTGGGCCGCTAGGGCCGCGATAGAGAGAGCGAGCGCCTGCCCTGCGCGGCAGTTTATGTTGACCTCGTGCACGCTACACTTGTTGCTCTCTCGTGGTTATTGTGCTCGCGAGAGCCCACCGGTTTTCGGAAGTGTTGCTGTTCGCGTTGCGAGGGCTGGACGAGCGAGTCAACGTGCGTGCTGCGAGCGTAGGAGGTGTGACTCCTGGGGAGTGTTTTTCTGTGTTTGGGGTGCGGGCGCCTGCAAACTGCGAACGCGCCATTTTACGTCCCGGCGGCGAGCCACCTGCGAGTGGCGAATTGCGACGACCCGGCGGCGAAGCCTGAGATAGCAGCGTGGGCGAGCAGAAGCCGCCGTCTTGTAAGTAACAAATAAAGACGTTATTAAAGTGAATTCGGTGAGGGTTTATTTCCCTGAGTGTCGTCTGTGTGTGTGTTTGTCAGTTCCGCGAAAGCGCCGGTCGAAGGCACTTGGCTTCATGCCCTGCCTATAGTAATTTGCTGCGCTGCAAGGTGAGTTTCTTATTTTTGTCCGGTATTGAGCCATGCATGCGGCTCTCGCGAGTAATTAATTAATAAATTCGCGTGTCACCGTGACACTTCTCTATTAGATTCACCAGTCTCCAAATTACTAACCTGGAAAAATAATAAAACAAAGTATCAATTCAGAAATTACAAAACTGAAATACATATTAAACATATTTATAAAGCTAAAATACTTATCTGATATAAGGAGAATAATTTTGAGTATCTTCATTATATTTTAATCTTGCATTTACACTTAAACCGTTTCAAATACATAAAATAATAAAATAAAACTAAATGAAATCGTTTTATATTATAATAACACAACTGTCTGCAAGCAGAAGTTATAGCAAGGGTAAGACACACATGCTTACTTAAGCACTAAACACACCAATGCGATAAGGAACAAGGAATAAGAAATAATCTTGTTTACTATCAGAATACACATATATATATATATAAATTATTTTTTTACGGATTTTCAGCCACGTTCCCCCGACCGTTTCGTGAGATTTACTTGAAAAACCGGTTTAGTGAATTGTTATGACGATATAAAGTCAAATATTCGGAAAAATGATAAATTCTGCTATTACCTAAAGGAGCGTTCCGTCACACATAACTTCTTGTCCTTATATCATGTGAGTACTGAAAATTTTTGTACGTATTCTCAGCCATGTTCCCCCGATCTTTCCGTGAGATTTACTTGAAAAACCTATCCAGTGAATTGTTATGACATTATAAAGTCAGATATTCGGAAATATAATAAATTACACTCTTACCAAAAGGAGCGTTCCTTCACACATAAATTCTTAACCTTATATCATTTGAGTACTGAAAATTTTTTTACGGATTCTCAGCCACGTTCCCCCGACCCTTTCATGAGATTTACTTGAAAAACCGATTCAGTGAAATTTTATGGATATATAAAGTCAAATATTCGAAAAAATGATAAATTACACTGTTTCCAAAAGGAGCGTTCCTTCACATACAACTTATTGACCTTCTTTCATTCAAGTACTGGATAATTTTTTACGTATTGCTAGCCACGTTCTTCCGACCGTTCCGTGAGATTTCATTATAAAACTGTTTCGGTTATGACGTTATAAAGTCAAATATTGGTAAAAATGATAAATACAGCTCTTACCTAAAGGAGCGTTCCGTCATATATAACATTTTAACCTTATATCGTTTGAGTACTGAACATTTTTTTACGGATTCTCAGCCTCTTTCCCCCGACCCCTTCATGAGATTTACTTGAAAAACCGATTCAGTGAATTGTTATGACAATATGAATTCAAATATTCGGAAAAATGATAAATTCTGCTCTTACCTCAATTAGCGATCCGTCACACATAACTTCTTGTCCTTATATCATGTGAGTACCGGAAAATTTTGACCTATTTCTAGCCACGTTCTTCCGACCGTTCCGTGAGATTTACTTATAAAACCGATTCAGTGAATTGTTATGAAGTGATAAAGTCAAATATTGGGAAAAATGATAAATACTGCTCTTACCACAAGGAGTGTTCCGTCATATATAACTTTTTAACCTTATATCATTTGAGTACTGAAATTTTTTTTACGGATTCTCAGCCTCTTTCCCCCGACCCTTTCATGAGATTTACTTGAAAACCCGATTCAGTGAATTGTTATCACGTTATAAAGTCAAATATTCGAATAAATGATAAATTCTGATCTTACCTAAAGGAGCGTTCGGTAAAACATAACTTCTTAACCTTATATCATTTGAGTACTGAAAATTTTTTCACGGTTTCTCAGCCACGTTCCCCCGAACTTTCAATGAGATTGACTTGAAAAACCGATTCAGTGAATTGTTATGACATTATAAAGTAAAATATTCGGAAATATAATAAATTACACTCTTACCAAAAGGAGCGTTCCGTCACACATAACTTCTTGACCTTATATCATTCATATACTGGAAAATTTTTGACGTATTGCTAGCCACGTTCTTCCAACCGTTCTATAAGACTTACTTGAAAACCCGATTCAATGAATTGTTATGACGTGATAAAGTAAAATATTGGGAAAAATGATAAATACATCTCTTACCCAAAGGACCGTTCCGTCATATATAACTTTTTAACCTTATATCATTTGAGTACTGAAAATGTTTTTACGGATTCTCAGCCACGTCCCCCGACCGGTCCGTGAGATTTACATGAAAAACCGATTCGGTGAATTGTTATGACGTTATGAATTCAAATATTCGGAAAAATGATAAATTCTGCTCTTACCTAAAGGAGCGTTCCGTCACACATAACTTCTTGTCCTTATATCATGTGAGTACTGGAAAATGTTTTACTGATCGATAGCCATGTTCCCCCGACCCTTCCGTGAGATTTACTTGAAAAACCGATTTAGTGAATTGTTATGATATTATAAAGTCAAATATTTCGAAAAATAGTAAATTCTGCTCTTACCTTAAGAGCGTTCCGTCACATATAACTTCTTAAACTTATATCATTTGAGTACTAAAAATTTTTTACGGATTCTGAGCCACGTTCTCCAGGCCGTTTCATGAGACTTACTTGAAAAACCGATTCAGTGAATTGTTATGACGTTATAAAGTCTAATATTCGGAAAAATGATCTGTACACGCAAATTAATATTAATTAATTTAGAGGAGTCGCGGCTATCTTCTGCGCTGCGCCGAGCGGTTGCGCTTGGCAGAAAGGGTTTGCGTGGCAAGGGCTTACGGAGGACAGGATGGTGGGTCAGCTCGCGGGACTCGAGAATCCCATGGGAAAATTTAAGGAAGATAAAGTGGAAAGGATTAAATTCTTATATCTATAAATACTTCATTTCTTACCTTTGTAGATTGTTGATAACTTAATCGACTTGGTGCCCGGTTGCTGATAGGTTTTGTGTTTTGCAGTTGAAATAATGAACAACTTATTTATATTTATATATAATATGATATTTATTCAAAATGACACAATGTTAGATTAACACATGTTTATTTTCTATATATGTATATTCAATTTACCAAACACGATTTAGATCAACGCTTACGGTATGGATTTAAAATAAGATTACGAACCGACTTCGACGACGGATAAAGCTAGACTGCGTCGGAGGGCTTAACTTACGAAATATTGAACTTATGAAAATATTAATATTATTTATTATTAATTTATTAGCCTCGGGACGGCCTTATAAATACAGGTATATTTACCTGGCGTGAACAATAAAAATTTAACTTACGCGGTAATTGCACCTGACAATGGGGATGTGCCCATTTATATAGGTGTAACCCATTGTTGGACGCAGGTGGGCTTTCCAAAAATTCGTGGAAAGTCTAGCGCGTCGTATGCTAATCACGCACTTGTGTTTGCACACGTAATTGAGAGATCGAGATCGAACTATTTGTCTATAACAAATTGCTAGACAACTGATAATGCACGTGTCGGATCTTGATGACTCAATTAGTAATCTAATTACCATATACGAAAAATAGGTGAAATCATTTTTAGGCGAGTACGTCAAAGGGGAAAAAGAAAAAGAAGGACTACTAATAAAATAACTCAGGACGGTACACCTCCCTAGTTAGAAAGGTTCATCGTCCCCGATGAATTCATATAACGACTCGCGTAAAAATGATTTTTACAAAAGAACTAACCTAGTGTTAATTTAAATGTCAAGTCTACGTGTCGGTTTGTACTGGCCGAACACCTGTAAATTCCTGCCTGCATAATGGGGACGAGTTTCGGATGTTTTCAGTGCCACTCGTAGACCATGTTGTGTGATCCTTCGTGGAACCGGTGGTTACAGTTATTTAGATGGACGTTTGGGTAGTTTAAGTCTTCTAGGCAGATTGGGCATTCTTGGTCGTAGTGCCGCTACTCGATTTTAGGGGTGGAGAGTACCACTGTCTTGTGGTAAAATATGTATTTGTAGATAGATTTTCCCAATACTCGCCTGAGTACAGAGTCCTGTCTGGGATTCAAAGTCAACTTATTTCTTGCATGAAGTGCGAATTTGCGTTGGGGCATCGTGTTCACGGGAATCTTGCAAATATCGCAGTGGGTGTTAGTATCGCCCTGGCGTTCATGGCAGTTCTTCATTCCCGGTTGGAATCCCATTGCCTTCATCAAGGCGAGTTTGTGGTCTCCAAATGTGGCTGCCATTGTGGCTGTAAATACATATAGTTTGGTAAAGGTATGCGTGGGTCGACGTGTAAGCAGTGTGTATGTGGTGCAGTGAGATTGTTCGGAGAGGGGAATATAAATTGATCGTTAAGGATTGAAGCGGAGGCTTTCTTGAAGAAGAAGGCTCAAGTCGGAGAACGGTCCTGTGTCGTGGCACGGGTGTTGATAGAGGTCTCAGCAGAGTAGCTTCCGATCTCTCCCTTGGGAGGAGATTCGGTGATCTGATCTCTACTGGGCGATTTTGGTTTACCAACGAGTTATGACTTCTGTCCAGCGTTCGTCCAATATTTTGCCCTCTGAGCACAGGGTTTCCTCTATGCACTCATGACAAGTATGTGCTGGTTTTGCGGTTATTAATAGTTCTTGACATATCTTACAGCCGAGATATTATGGTTCGTTATGTCTTATTCGGTGGAACCCAGGGTACAGTTCATATCGCTGATTGCGATTGCCTTGGCTGTTGTAGCAATGTGTGCAGAGCAGCTTCCTGCTGACTCGGTTGTAGTGTAGGGGCGTTCGAGATGTTAGGCATGGCGAGCGCATTGCCAGCCGATAACTATCTGGGAAGTCTTGTGGTAACACTTTATCTATCGGTCCGTAGAACTCCAATTCTTCATCCGACATTGCTTATTCTTCCTGAAGCTTCTGAAAGAGACGGTTGGGTGGCGAGATACTGTTGGAAATAATTGGTAAGGGATGAAGTATAGTTTTATAGGTTAGGAAGCGGTAGCTATATGGATTATTGGTATGGAGTATGTGTGTGTGTGTGTGTGTGTGTGTGTGTGTGTGTGTGTGTGTGTGTGTACGTATGTGTGTAGTTTAGTTAATGCAGCGCATGCGTCGTGTATCTAACTAACTATATTCACTATGATGTGTTCTAAACTATGGTTACAATTTACTACTTATAATTAATCGTGCAATTATCTAAATCTACAAGTGGATGAATACATGCGTTAATTCTAAGTCTACAAAAGTTTGTGAGAAGAGAATGGGTTAGAAATATATGTGTATATAAAGAAAGGTGATAATTAAAGGGCCCTTGTCTCTTTTCTACAAAGGTTTATCCCCTAGTAGGTCTTCTGTCTGGAGGAAAGAAGGATTGCAGTTGACGTGGATCTTGTGGGATTGGAGGTCCGATGTCTCGAAGGAGTTCGGCTGGAGGTGGGGGTCGTAATACCATTTCTATTTCCTTGTTGTCCTTATTTAAGCACTTACACGTTAGTTTTAAAATTGTGCAGATCACTGTTAAAATGGTTAGTCCGATCCCCATAGTACCTGATATTATTGCTGCGTAGTATAGATATGGAATGGTTGTGGTTTCCGGGTTGTGATGTATTGGAGACATTTGTAGACGTACTGTTGAGTTGAAGTAGCTGGTGTTTCCTTTAGTCTGCGTTATGAGTAAATTGGTTGTTGTGTCTATGTAGCAATTTTTAGAGGTGGTGATTATGCCTATTCCTTGGAGTGTTGTGTTGTAGGTCTTGTCACATGTGATGTTTATTTGACTAGCGTTCGAGGCGGAGTATATCCAGGCACGTGTTCGATGGAATCGATGAAAGATCGTTGACGTATTGTTACCTTTTTTAATGGTGCACATGCTGAAATCTATGTACGGTGATTCCGTCTTCAGTTGGCTCTCGCACGTTGTTTGTTTATGGATTATTTCTGGTGCAGGACAGTAGTAGGTGTTCGTGGTGATAACACATTCATCGGTGTTTAGTAAGAAGATTTGTTGTCCTGTTGTCTCGTTGAGTGCGATGAATCCTGTTCTTGGTAGTATACTGGAGGTGATGTTATGCTCTTGAGGAATTTCGATGGAGTGCACTTTGTATAACTTGAAGTCGTTTTTGGAATAAGTGGGAATCTTGATATTTATTTTGATGCTGTATGCGTAGCGTGCTATGTTGAGCTGGGCCAGCCGCTTGAAGTTCTCCGAGTAGGGGTCAATGTTGGGAAATCTTGAATTCGGTGTCTCTTTTGCTA
>JAPYZA010006095.1:0-11634 GCA_030522685.1 Eupelmus azureus | reverse complement strand
ACCTTATCGACTGTATATTATACGCCATCAAAATGTTAGTCATTATTCTATCTTTCTATATTTGTTACATGTCTAATAGGTTATACTATATATATATATGTCACTATTAATGTTTCTTTTATCATTATTACATGGAAAATGTTATCTTATAGTTAACATTATTAAAAAACAATAACTTCAGTTTCCAAAAAAATAATTTATTTGTATTAAAATAACATTTATTTGTTCTAACAAAGCCTTTGTTGTTTTGATCCCATGTTGTTAATTCAATCATACGTCTGTTGTTTTGATCGCATCTTTGTTGTACCAAAAATCAAGCTGTCAAATTAACAGTCGTGCTGTTGAACTATATTTTGGTATACGTTGACGTATTTGAATTGCAAGGATTTTATTGAATCAAGAGCATTCTGTCACGTCGACTAAAAATCTGTTAAATGAATAACATTTCGCTTAATTCAACGAATTTTGTTTCTCGGTGTAAACATATATTTAAATTATAAATTGAAACATGTTATTAAAACAGTTAAGTACTTTTTAAGCAGAAATCGTTTGTATAATTGGATATCATTTGGGCAACATGTGTATTATTTGTTAAAATAATTGACATTGATCTCATATTTTATAATTTATTTGAAATACGTGAAGAGTAACGAAGCTTCATTAAAATTATTATACTTATAAGTAATTCAAATTTCAGAACAAGATAAATTCGTTATTTTAATAATTAAAAGATTACTTTACTGATTATTTTGGAATACAGATAACATTTGTAACAAGGTTAATGTCATGTAAAATATTATTCAAATGTTATTTTACATTTCTACTTGACGGCTGAAAATTGAGCTAATAAACCAATTTTAGGAATCATAAATGATATTTATACATGCAAAACTTTCCAGGTTACCTTCACCATTACTACAATTCAATGGAATATGAAATTTATTCCATTTCAATTGCGAAAATAACCCGATCTCTGACCACATATGCAATTCAAAAACTTTTCGTACGCCATCTCACATCATTTAAATTATAACCTTTATATTCTACAAAAATATAACGCATCCATTAAAAACATCCTATTCAAAAGAGTACCTTTTTATACTCTGTTTACCCTAAAAAATTACGGAATCATACAGCAAACCTTCACTCGATAATTCCGCTCTCATACATTTTTAGCTCTCCCTTACTCGGTTAATTGAAGCTTATCTCATCGGCGAAGGTCACGCGAAAACTCAACCAGCAGCGCGCCGTTAAATATAGCCATCGCCGCGATATCCAGGCGCCCAATATTTTCCGTAACTCGATCGATGCCCCGTCGTAAAAGCGCACTCAATCATTAACAAAGTGGACGCGCCTAGGTGCGCGTGGGTGTATGTGTGTATAAGTGCGCATGGAGATGCGCAGCGCTCCGCTTTTTTATTCCGCCATTTTTCGCGCGGCCCGCCAAGAAGCGAGCGCGCTCACCTAGTAAATAACCGTTCGACTTTTATCGCGCGAGTATACGACTAAACGAGCAGCGCAGCGGAGGAACAGCGGCGCGCACGCAGGGGGAAAAAAGAATACGACGCGCCGGACGTTTATCGGGCGTGTATATAGATAGGACGGCGTTTCGCGCTGTTTTACGATTATTTTCGCAGTTAATTATTTTCTCTCGGCTGTATATTTTTTTTTTTTTGTTGGGTTTGATTAGTTTTTTTTTAACGCGGGAGATTGCCGGGGCGATTTTTAATACTTATTTGAGCGGGGTGATGAATTGCGTATATTTTAATTCATAAAAATTTATTGGTTTTAGTAAAATAATAAATAAAATAAATTAGTCTTTCTCCTTGTATATCTTTCATATACAAACAATAGAGTCATTTTATACTAAAAAATAGTAGACATATATTTGATATAATTTATGTAATTCAATATTGTTTCAATATAATTGCTTGTATCAACAGTATATGACAGTCCGTAAGTTGATTGGGATTAATAGTACATTATGCACCTAGGGAGTAAAAGTAAAGAATGTCTCAAACTGCGTGTAATTGACAAACATGCAGTCTGAGGCTTTCTTTACTTACTCCCATAGTGCATATACTATTTTTCTCCACGAGGAGCGTAAAATGCGCGCTGTAGAATTCGCCCGCAGGGCGTACAGTACGCACTTTACGCGCCGTGTGGAGAAACATATATTTTTGATTGATCTTTCTAAATTGAAATAATATTTTGTTCAAAACAAAGTTTAAATTGTTCTTTTAAAAAGTTGTATTCCGAAAACAACAACAAATTTACAGTGTGATATGATATATGATCATTATTCTATTGCCAACAAAATATTTTTTACAAATTTTAAAAATAAAAATCGGCTATAAAAAATTCCGTTATCAAAATAGTATGAAATCGTATAAAAAGTACCAACAATAACAAATACTGTTTAGTATATTGTTTTGAAAAAAACGTTCGTTTAGATCAGATTTTCTCCGAATTCTATTTTATACAAATTTTCCCAATATATAATATTTTTCCGATAAGAGTAAATAAAATTCTACAATAAATTAAAATAAAACCAGTGTTGTTCTAGTTATCACGGACATTTCGATCTTTACTTCTACAAAGCTCTTTGGAATATTTTTTTTCTCATTCACTTTACTATATTCAAATTCTTCAAATTCCATAATTATGTTATCGCACATATATAAAATCATTAGAATAGTCCGACTAAACTATTTAACATCTTTATTCGTTAGACATGTACCTAAGGCCTCGTACAAGGCAGTGTTAAGGAGCTCAAAGTTCCACGCGATCGTACATGCTCGGGTTCCAAAGCCTTCAGAATCCGGAGAGCGGTCCTGTGCAACTCTCTCCCATCCTTTCTAAGAAATAGTTTTAAACGAGTAGCGAGGCGCTACCTACTTGAGCTCGACTAAGCTAACATTCTAATCTATGTATAATGTCGTTCCTCGTGGTTAATTTATTCCTCTATGTTTTTCATCGTGTCCTAATTTATTCCTCTTTGTTCCTTGTGCCGTCTTCAGTGTTCGTTTCCCAGTCCTAATTTTTTTTTATAGTATCTTAAGGAATAATTAGATAGTTTGAAAAGGGATTAAAGCATGTGCGACTTGAACAATGATCGAACATCGGCATTTGCAATATAAAAACTGTGATCTGATATTAGAAACTGATTAGTTTTAATCTATTGTTTACATCTGATTTAATAATTTTTTCAATTTTAATACACCTAAGTTAGATTTTACTTCAAAGCTATGTTTGGCGCGGCCTTTGAGATAAGAATACTTTAGAAAATTCTGATTGATTTATTTTAATATATTTTTTTTTTTATATTAGTATTTTTATTTCTACAAGATGTTCTCTTTGAATAATAATTAATACTATGACTGATGAATATTCAATCAAATATGCAACTAAAGTAATATTTTACAAAAGATATATTAATGAAATTATATTTTTCCATCATATTAATAAGCATTACAATTTTCCTGTCACAACAAAAACAAATGCATTAACTTTATGCTGTATTCTGTAATAATAAATATATCAATATATCCATCTATACACGTATCACCAAAAATTTAAATCAGCACATCTCACTCAAACCCAAACCCTCGTTATTAACCAAAAACCAATATTTACACGTCGTGCCTCTCGCGCAGATAAACATCAGCCCAATAAAAAAAAATCCAGACCCTTCCACTATGCCCACTGACCGCGAGAGCGCGGGGTTAAAAAGGTGACTAATCCGGCCACGGCAGAATAAGAAGCTGCCCACGTGCTCAGCGTTCTCACAGGAGAGCAGCCCGCGCGCGAGCCGTAATTAATGGACGGACGGCGAAAAAAGGACCGCGTGGCTGTAGGGCCCCGCGCTCGCACTGTCATTCGAGATCGAATTAAGATGTCGGCGCTTGATTTACGCTGCGTACAGCCCTTTAATTGGCATCTACGACACGCATACACGCACGCCGCTGAGAAAGTTTCGGCAATCTGCGCGCGAGCGATTCTTATCGCGCGCGAAATTACATATGCGCAAGCGCCGGAGCTGGCCTTATACAGTGTGTTTATAAGTTATATTATCGTGGCCGCTCGCGTGCAGGGGTGTAGTTGCGCTCGCGGTGCTGATTGCCCCGTTTAGTGGGCGCAAATTGTGTCAATGTTAATTAAGGGCGTTTACGAAATTGTCGGTTGTTGGGTGATATAGGTAGGATTGGTTGATGTGTTTATTTTTGATTGGTGCGAAGATGAAATTCTGGATTCGCTAATAGGTCTTGGACATGTAATATTTCTTGTTTTGATTTTTATTAACTGAAATTCGGTATAATTTTGGATTATTTATTATATTTTTTTCAATATTGTTTCGTATTGAACGAATTTCCAATTAAGAATATTAATACTTCGTTATTTTCTTTTTGTATTGTGGAGAATCGTGCGAATATTCAATTCTTATTATCCAAATATACAAAACTTAATTAATACTACAATTTCACCGAAAAAGTATCAAGTTTAATTCGGTTTATCCATAATGGTGTTTTTCCCAATTAACCCAGTTTACTCAGTTTTGTCTGCTTCTGCGTAAATAGATCTATACGCGATCTTGTACGAAAAAGTTGCTTGCTCGTCTAAAATTTTTTGTCTCGTAGCAGGCGAAACGAGGGTACGAATTTACGTGCACGACTGTGCTATACTCATTATAAAAGCCTCTTTCGTGTCTTGGAATTAAAATTTTTTATAATAAGAAGTAGACTCATTAAATGTGTAATAGTACAATCTTGTAATACAAATTTGGAATATATTTTTGAATTATTCATCAGATTGATCCGATATTTGTTAATTTAAATACATGTAATTATATTGACACAAAAAATGCAAAGAAAGTTTAAAAAATATTGTTACTTATATAAATAAATATTTTATTTTTTTTACAGATATTCCTATCAGGAATCGTCGCCAGCGACAACAGCACTTTTGAAGGCAGCCTGGAAGTCGCAAATTCGGCTAACAGCTATGAGTCTGACCAAGCTAATCAGGTAATGTACAAACATTTACGTTAACCTTTATAATACTATGATTTAAATTTTCTGGATATATTTTGTTATTATAAAATGCATATAATACAATTGCAAAATTTACGTAACTCATTCCATACATTACAATAAGAAATTAAAACCCGTTCTCTCTCTTTCTCCCTCTTATTCTCTTTCTCTCTCTCTCTCACTCTCTCCTTCACTCTCTCTCTTTCTCTTTCATTCTCTCTCTCTCACTCTCCTTCTCTTTCTGTCTCTCTTCTCTTGAAAATTCATTTACAATTGATTTATTTGTTTTTATATTAATTCATAAATCTCAGATTGTTTTGTTTTCATTCAAATTTTGTTTAATTTACTTTTTCTCAAATAATCATTCAATTGTGATTCTTTTTATAGTATCTATATTTATATTAGAGTTCGTAGAAAACATGTCAAATACTTTTTTTAAGAAATACCTCGATTTTTTTCGATGTTTTTTCGGTGGACATTTAAATCGTAATCTTTTTTGTCTCAGCTGACAATACAAATTTCTGAAAAATATGATTTTTTAATTTTTAGTCACATTTATGTAATAATGAATCAAGAATTAAGAATTTATTATTAACACAAAACACTTATTACCTGAACAATTTACTTCTCTTTTAGAAAAAAGAAATAATTCTTTTGAAAGAAAAAAATTCTTTTTTTATACTTTTACTGTCTAAAGCAGATTTATAATTTTTAAGTTAGAAAGAATCACGTTTTTATTTAACATAAATAAGTAAAAAAATAGTCTAGAAAAAGCATAAAAGCAAGAGTACTCGAGAACAGCTCAAATAAAGCCGCTGAAAAATATTTAAAAAAGACGGGTTTTACGATAAGGAAGCATAAACTTTATTCCTCACGCACTGCGAATCTCGCTAAAACCGTAGCTCCCGCAGGCATCCTTAAAAGAACGATTCACGACCCCATCAATTATTCATCGCAATCTCAGCCAGCCGAAAAATATCTCGCTTCCTCCAGAAATCCCGTCCGACGCGCACGCGGGGGCAGCTAGCTCGGCAGCGCGTCACTTCGCTCGGCGAACCGAGAAAACGAGAAGAACCAGACTTCGCACTCGCAAGAAAGTCGTAAAAAGCAAGCCGAGAAACAGCGCGCAATCGCCTGGACTTTTGTCCCGGGGAATCCACTCTCGCGCGCGCGCGTTTGTATGCACCCTCTGAATGTTAAGGAGATACTCACATGACTCGGTTCAGTGACCATGACACACAGAGAGCGAGCAATGGGACGGCAGTGCGCGCGCTTGAATTCAGAAGTGTCAGCGGCAGCGCGGTTCTCCTATATACGTCAGCTCGCGCCGGACGCTCTCTGCATGTTCGCGTGAAAAATATAACGCGAGAGCTCAGGCCGGTCAGTCGGAAATGGGTCGTCGGCTGTGTGCCCGTATTTTTCTTTGTTTGCTCTTTCTTTTTCCCTCTTCCTTCCTTTAAACAGCGCTTTCTTTTGATTCCAAGTCGGCGTGTGCTATTTCGCCTGCGAGCTGCTTTTTTGCGCGCGACCGTTCTCGGTTCCGTTCGCAGCTGCGGAGGAAGTGGATGTATACCCTGTTGGACGGTTGTCGAAGCACGTGTGTTGGATATTTTGAATGGAGATTGCTGCGGTCGTTTTACGCGCTGTTCGAGTGAGAAACTCATTTTAATGAGACCTTCCTGTACTCGTCATGGAGTGACAAATAGATTAATTGGACTTATATATTGTAATTTGATTAAAAAAAAATTTTTTGTTAACTATAGTTAATTATTCTTAATATAAAATAAATTAATACGTTTTTAAAAATAATTTTTGCTTATGCTGCAATTATACCAGGACAAAAAGATACCTGCGCCTGCAAGACATACCATATTTTTTGTAACATATACGTTGATTTTTCTATTTTTATGCCTAAAGAGCCAAGGATAGTCCGATCACGAAAAGATATATGATAGACAGGACAATCTCAGTTGACATGAAATTTTTTATATATGGAGAATATGTAATGATTATGAAGTAGAATTGTCTATATAATATATGAGATAGATTTACGTGTATATGTGGCGCTGAATTGTTTGCATATGTATAACGTAAAATCACCCATGTACAAAAAGAATACGGTCCAAATATCACATATATGATGTAGAATTGTTCATAAAAATAAAAGTAACTTTGAAGTAAAACTTTGTGTCCGCTTCCAGAATTTAGTGGGCGTAAATAGTATAACTTTGACACGCGCTAATTTATTTTCAATAAATTTTGGATTTCACGTACATACAAAGAGAAATCGTCATATATGATATAGTAAGTAATTTTGGATTTTATGTGCACATGTAGACAAGTCAACGTCATGTTTGTATCATATATAGGCGATTTCAAATCACATGTCCGAACAACTTCACACCATACATGAGGGAAGTTCAACATCATACACTCATAAAAACAAATATAAATACTACACATACCGTAGCTGCTGATACAATTAGTAAACAGCTCTGTTCTCTTTCGTGAAAACATTCTATAAAACCGACAAATCAAATAATTACATAAATATGCATCTCTGGTTTCAGCACCGAATGCTATCATAACACGGTTATTTATTACAGAAATTCAGGAGATTTTAAGCTGAAGCTGTACAATATTAACTCTTGATTTATCAGCATTAGTTTTATTGGTAATAATTTATTATTGCTACATATTTTCAAATTAACACACAAATACAATATTACTATTTATTGTTCTAACTACAATTGAAGTTATTTTATTAAAAAATGGAGATCAAACATTAAAAATGCGAAATCAAGAATTTCTTCCTAGATATATCCTTATGTCACATTTCTCGTTTTTCATCTTTATTTTTTAATAAAATCCCTTTGATTTTTGGTCAAACAGTAGATAGTACATTGTCTTTGCGCGTCAACTTTTAAAAGTTTGAAAATTTGTATCAACAATTAATTATTGCCAATAATACTAATGCCGATAAATCCAGAGTTAATGTTGTACTGCTTCCCATTAAATACTAATACAAAGATATTCACTATTGTAAAAAAAAAACACTGTATTTTAATTAGTAGAAAATTAGACTTATACGTGCTTATGATGGTTTTTGTGGCCTGGTTAACTAAAAAAAAAAATAATAATAATCTACAGCTTGTTGTCAATCATTTTTTAATTCCTTTACAATTTAGTTATACACGGATCAAAGTCGCTTAAAACATTCGATTTTTTTAACAATATAATTTGCATGTATAAAATGTAAAAAATAAGTAACAAACATTTTTTCGGCTTTTAAATTTTTTGCAGCTATGATTAATCTTATTATATTTAACTGAACAAAACCTATACAGAAAATTATCAAAAATGCATTTGATTTCTCGAAACACTCATATCCCTTTTTTAATAATGACGACTTTTGGAATGTTTTTATTTTTATAGCAAATCTCCATACAACTTTATTATTCCAGATGTTTTTTTTCCTTTTACGACATTTGCACAGCTTTTTGCAATGCTATACACTGAGAAAGTATGTATGCATCGTTTACGAGTGGGTACTTTGCGCGTGCGCCTTACCTCGGCAACATCCTTAAGCACGATTTTATGTGTACGTGAGCCGCAGCGCGCTAATGCCACAAAAATAAACTTTGTACGCTGCTAATGAGTATGGGCGAAATAAAAAATGTTTTTGCACATTTTACGACAAATTTTTCTTTAAAAATGTGCGAATGGACAAAATTCATTGTTTTTATTTACTTGTGAGTAATGCAAAAGAAATATTCCAAATATTTTGGTCTTAACATTTAAAATATATTCAAGTTTTACTTTTAACTATATTTTTATACGATTATTGTGTATCGTATATTGAATAATTAGACAATTCTTAGGTAAACAATGGAATTTTCCAATATTTTCTATTTTAAAATTAAATAACATTCTATCTTCAAGTACATAAATTATAGAATCCATACTTTCTTTATTATAGTAATTGAATAATTTTAAACAATTTCATTTTCTCTCAATAATTACACTCCTTCTAAGAAACTAATTTCTTATCCATTTCATACTTGTATTACTCACACCTTCACATACTTATCATCATCATCAATCGACTCGAATCAAATTTCCTTACACTTTACTTAACACTTTCACCAACTGATTCCCCCTAAAACTTTATCCCCGCGGTTTAACGAACCGCGCGCGAGCCTAAAAAAAAAAAGACAGCGCTCTCCGTGTCTGGAATTTTGCCCGCGAGGAGCGATCGGTAGCTGGTGTGCAGCGAGGAGCGCGAGGAGTCTCTCTTTTCTTGCGGCGCTGCACGTGCAGCGCACGGCGAGCAAGTCGAAGTCGCGGAAAGACGCCGGGGCACGTGAACGCATAAACGCGTCGTTGTTTTACAGCGCGCTGAAGCACCGCTACGCCGCGATGTGCATTTGATCCAAGAGAGTGAGAGAGCTGCTACTTTTTACGCTTTTTATCTCTGCTTTTGTCTGCGTGTGTTTTTACGTGCTCTCCAGCCTGAAAAAAAAAATAGTGATGGCCAAAGATTTGTAAAATGAGAATTGCGCCTTTATGGTCTTGCTGGAGTTGATGTAGTCGTCTGGAAAATTGCTGAGGTTTTATTAGATTGTATGTTTACTTCTGTTTTAACGATAGAACTTGATTTTTTAATTATTCTTGGTGAATTTTTATTAGACAGTATTAATGCAATTATTTACTTACTTATTATTAAATTAATATGGATGTAAGTAATTTTGTTGAACCGTTAAAAAACAATACACTATGAAATGCATAAAAATATTAAATTTTAGCTGCCGACCTTAACGAAAAAGAAATAAAAAGGTTTCTGTAGATGCAAATCGGTGACGTAAATTCAAAGATACAAGTAGTTATACGCATACGCAGACGCGTACGCATGCACATGTATACTTACTGATATCATCGATCATAATTAGTATTAAGCTACTCAACACCAATTAAGCTTATTAAGTTTTGAAATTATGTACGTACAATCAAATAACTGTTTACATTAATTAATCTTACCGTTAATTTTATGTATATCATTTATTAATTTATATTTTATATATTCATTAAATTTGGCTCAGTCATCAACTATGATGATTATATTTGGATAAATTCAAGTATCTTAAAATGAATAAATGAACCTATGTATAATTGGCAGATTTCACGAGCTTCTCGCGTTCTTCGTGCACTTCTTTTGCAATTTTAACTGCGCTTTCACGGAAACGAACCTCATGAATCGTCGTTTCGTTTATGTGTCGCTGAACTGCAGCAAAGTTATTTCTCCTATGTTCATTGTGCTTTCAACGTTAGTAAGGTTGAATACATTTTTGGCACGAAAATTTTCTATCTTTGCGTTTCAAAAAGCGCAGAACGAAAAATTCTTGTTTCTTGAATAGAAAGAAATACTGACCAGGTCATATTTTTCTTTTCTTAAAAATGTAAAAAGTCATAAATTTAACTAATATATTGATGGGAATATTGATCAGTCTCACAATAAAAATAAGATAAACATTCAGTAATTTTAAAATTTATCAAATATTTACGTGAAAAGTATAATAATCTAAAGAAAAAATATTTGAAACATTCACTAGCTCTGAAAACTAAGCTTGTTACAAGAAGCTCTTTATATTCTCGAAAAATTCAAATTACATTTCCTCCCCGCGCTTACACAAAAATAAACTCACAAGAAACTAATGTCGCCTGTCCATACATATCAGTTTGTGCATTTCCTTCTTTGAAGTGCTTTAGACGCGCCTTATTCGACAGCCGTTCACGAGATGCAAATTTCAATCTGGCAGATACAGCAGCGAACGCCTATACGTGTTTCAGCGGAAAAAGTATCGAAATTCGGTTTTCCGATGGCTGCGCGCGTACACCGCAACTTTATGAGACTACTTCGAAATTGCATTTTTGTCTCTTGCAGGAATAAACTAACGACGTGCAAACACGAGCCACGGAATTATCGAGTAGGAAAAATTATTACAAGTCCTACGTGACTTTATCACCGAATCCGATAGAAAGTCCGATAAATAACTCAGAGCTTGGGTGATTACCGCTTGGCCATTTATGTTATTCGATTATTGCATTTATGAATACAATTTGCTAGCCGTACTAATCGAGACCTCAATTACTGCTGGATACTATTTCGGACCTGTGACGCTTCCTGCGACAATTATTTACTATTTTCCTATGTATATATAAAAAACCTACTATATCGATTAATCGTTTCACATCATCAAAACAAAAAAAATCCGCTCAATTATCCCCATAAAGCCCGATGACGCCTCTCCTACGAGCGCCGCAGTTACCGAGAAAGCCCCTTGACAGGCATAGTCGGAATTTCTGGAATAAATTTCATCGGTCAGCGGGCGCGCGCGTGCGGCGAGGAAGCCGACGAACCGAGACGAGAGAGACAGGAAGAGATACAGTGTTCACGCGCTCCATTAACCCGCGACTACTGACCGACTACTCGTGGACTTGGACTACTTGGGGGGAAGCGGCCGACGGACGTGGCGCGTGCGGCCGCGTTACAAACTGATTTCAACGCCACGTGGCGATTTGAGCTTTGAATTAAAAATAAATAGAT
>JAPYZA010006094.1:0-13434 GCA_030522685.1 Eupelmus azureus | reverse complement strand
CGTATACTGGTCGCGGGGATTGACCTTATTGGTCTCCCCTTAAGGCTCGTAGAGAGCTAGTTGGAGTGTAGCGCTGTGCCCTCCTCCAGCCAACGCAGATGCCAGAATCTTTCGTCAAACCAAGGTGCTGATTCTGGTCATCATCCTGATCCTGTGGGGAGCGGTCTTCAAAGCTACGCAGATCTTCCGATGGAGACTCCAGACTGCTCTTTGGAAGCTGAAGCCAGTCATTCCAGCAGCCAACAGCAACCGTGGCTTGGACCTGCTCGCTTTGAAAGAGCGACCCACAGAGCCCCTGGAGAAGGAGCAGATGCTTCGACGCAGACCACCGCATCCATAGACCCGACACTTCTGGGAGTGTCTAAACACCCAGTGGCGCCCTTCGATGAGATTATTGATGAGGTAGCAGTCTTCACGTCAACAACGCGAACCAGCCCATTTTTACCTTGGTGAATCACTGTGACTCGTGCTAGAGGCCACTTTGTAGAAGACATGATTTCGTCCTTAACGAGAACAATGTTGCCAATGCCCAGCTGTCGCTCCACCTCCAACCACTTGCCTCCTTGTTGATAATGATGCATAACTTCTTTTCTCCACCTTGTCCAAAAATCGTTCCTCATGTTTTGAATGAGATTCCATCTGCAAGAGGTTTTCATAGTTCTATCAGTGTTAAAAGGTTCAGGCATAGTAGAAATTGACCGACCAATCAAGAAGTGTGCTAGAGTGAGAGCAACTAAATCTGTATCTTCTGAAGAGAGAGGACAGATTGGGCGGGAATTTAGGTAAGCTTCTATTTGAGTTGTAAGAGTTGAAAGCTCTTCGAAAGTAAGTGTAGAGTCTAAAGTGTTTAAAATGTGGCAAACGAGGAGGAGCAAAATGCCACGTGACCTCGTCCTGAGCTAAATGTGCAGCAACTTCTTGAGAAAATGATGAGGCCTGAGCGAACAGCCTTTTCAGCTCTTGACTAGCTCTAGTAAAATTTCGACCTTTGTCGCTGTAAACTTCCGAAACTCGACCACGACGAGAAACTAACCTTAGAAAGGTAGCGAGAAATCAGAGCTCAATGTGGATAGCTTTGCTGAACATGCAAACAAAGATGCTGAAATACCCTTTTGTGCTCTTGAGCCCTCGGCCATGAGAGAACAATATCGAAATGGGACCAGCAGAATCTACTCCAACGGCTTCGATAGCCATACGCGGAATAACTCTGACTGCTGGTAAGGGCGCCATCTGTTGAGTTATTGGTTTGGCTGCAAGATGCACGTAACGAGGGTTGTTACAACATCTTTAGAAGGATCCCTTGCACCAATCGAGTAACTCTTAGAATCCCGTAACAACGGAATATCTCATTAAGCACTAATCGTATGCCTCCATGTAATAGCGTGATATGAAGTTTCTCCACCATGCCAAAAATATTGTGCGACGATAAAATAATGGGATGAGCTTCCCAATAAGACAACGACGAGTTTTGGAATCTGCCTCCCACTCGCAATAAGCATTGCGGGCAACTAAAAGGCGAGAGTCTGCGAAGTGAACTTTGACGAGGTAGAGCTTTGGAATTGCACAAGTTGTCGTATTCTTTCGCGAAATGTGAGCGTTGCACTGCCTTAAAAAGTGCGAGTTTCGCTGCTCGAAGCTCGGAAGCAGTGAGAAACGAGACAACACGCTCGTGTTTACGTAATTTGGCGTTAATTTTCCAACAATATATGTACGCAATAATTCTAATAATTTTGGCAAAGGAATAGAATTTTTCAAGAGATTGCAGAACGCTTTCCTCGTCGTTCTGCACAACAACGAGAGCTTTGAACTCCATTCACTCTGGAAGCTCAAGCTTTTCTTGAGGAGGCCAGCTTGCAGGGTTTTTGGCTGATCCAATGTTGCCCATGCCACCACAGTTCTGAATTAT
Organism: Eupelmus azureus; assembly: GCA_030522685.1. Lineage (NCBI taxonomy): Eukaryota > Metazoa > Arthropoda > Insecta > Hymenoptera > Eupelmidae > Eupelmus > Eupelmus azureus. The sequence continues at coordinate 11,528 of JAPYZA010006094.1, read as the reverse complement.
GTAACTCCTCCAAAGTCATCGCCCAGGTTGCGGGATCCGCTGGATTGTCACCGCTGAAAGTGTGTGTCCACTTAGCCTCAGGCAGTAAAGTGACAATTTGACTAACTCGGTTTGCAACGAAAGTTTTCCAACGAGTTGGAGGATTTGTCAACCAATCTAAAATTACTTTTAAATCTGACCAACGAAACACTGAACTAGCCTTGAACTCCATCTTCGATTGGATATAGTCGACGAAGCGGGCGAGCAAAATAGCAGCACACAGCTCCAAGCTCGGTACCGATAAGGGCTTCGTGGGAGCCACCTTATTCTTTGACATAATAAGATCCAAGGAGTAATAAGGAACGACCAAATATCCTGCCGCAGCGTACGCCTGTTCAGAAGCGTCTTTGAATCCATGAAGTGACCATTTTGTCGACGAGTGTAGTTAAAACCAACGTGGAATGCGAATAATCGTCAGGTTGGGCAATTGGTCACGCAAATCTTGCCATTCTTTGAGGATGTCGAGATCCACAGGTACATCCCAATCGAAGTTCCTTAGCCAGATTTTTCGTAAAAGAATTTTAGATTTTACCAAAAGGGGAGAAAGACAACCAAGAAGAAACAATTTTGATATTTCTGAAAGAATCGAGCTCTTCGTGATATTTTTGGGTTGTAACGGCATATTAACTTTGAACGAAAAAGTATCTGAATTTGGTAACCATTTGAATCCAAGAGTGGAGATTACGTCCTCCAAGTCGACAGCTACCTTCGATTCTCCGGCCAACGACACGGCCTGAAAAAGATTCAAATGATTTGCAGCCCATTTATCTAACAAGATTTGAGCGCTTCCAAGAAGATCGATCAGCTGATCTCGTGCTTGTGTTGCCTCGTCCAATGAGTCTGCTCCACCAAATATGTCATCGAGATAGGTACGTTTTTGTAGAATTTGAGCAGCTAAAGGAAAGTCTGAGCTACGCGTTTCAGTCATATACAAGAGACTGCGGATTGCCAAAAATGGGGCATATTTTGTGCCGCATTTGATAGTTTTAAGAGTAAAATTGGATATTTTTTGGGATGGCTTTTCCCTCCAAACAATCGTTTGCCATTTGTGGTCCTCCTCGTGAACTAGCAGCTACCGGAACATTTTAATAATGTCCGTTGTAAAGGCGAATTGGAAAAATCTCCATCGAGTTAAAATTGTTACCCGCATGTAGTCATGCCATCTTTGTAAGACTCTCCGTGAGTTTGAAAGTTCACGCGCGCGCCGCTAGGTGGCGCGACCCTATTGTCCCGGCCGTCACGCGGAGGGAAACGTGACCTCCTGTCCATATAGGACCGGGGTCCAGTGCACGTGAGCACCACTGCTTCCCCCGCGACTTGTACCCCAAGTCAACGGAAATAAAGTGTCAGTTTATAAATAACTTGTTATTAATAAACCACCCACGAGGCGTGCCCTCGTTTTTGGGGATCACACCAGATCCACCTCTCCTCTCCTCTCCTTATCATTTCACTCGTCCACCTTGCCTCGCCAAAAGGGTCTCGCAGCTGCAGACAGGGTTGGATCTCTGCCATCTCTACCTGGTCCAGGCTCGACGCGACGTCATCCAGCTTCGGAGGGAGCGAGCATCATCTTCGAGCATCGACTGCAAGCCGACGACACCGCACCGAGGCAGCAGCCCCATCTACAAGTCGCCCTCACCCGAGAGCACCCCAGCGCTCCATCTCCACTCTCGCCCGACCTTTAAGCAGCAAGGACACCCAGCACAAAGTGCTTTGACGCAGCCGCTCTTCGATCGCCTTGTGGCGAAACCCCGAGCCCGCCGTCCTGCGTCAAAATAATAGCAATATGCGGTTGTAATTTGGGACCAGAGAGTAAAAAATCGTTAAGACAAAAACTATTATCATAGTGCTGTGATGCATTGAAGACCACTCTTATTTTCTTACTGTCCTTTCTGAAGACTGCGTGATGAGGTATGTAAACAGCGTCTGGCAGAATCGAAGCAGCGGTTGGTTTCCTGTGACTCAGATCCTCGTATTCACTCATGAAGCTGATGTGTGCGGCGTTAAGCTCTTCGTCTCGTTGTCGGCGACGCTCTAATCGTAGCAGGCAAGCAACAGCGATGTCCGTGGAATCGTGAAATTCTGTAGTCTCTGATGTTTGTGTAAGAGGCAAGTGGACAACCAAACGTCCTTCAGAGGTCCTGGACACTGTGGATGAGAAGAGTTCTTCACAATACTGGTCAATGGATGAGACCGGGCGGACGGGGTTAGAAACCTCCTCAACTTCCCAAAATTTTTGAAGTTGTTCTGAAATAGAAGCGTCGAGAGCCACATGAAACGCGGGAGAATAACTCGTACTGTTTAATGGATTTCCTGATGGGCCAGTTAGAATCCAACCAAAACCGGTGTTTTGAGCCACTGGAGTGTTTTCTGGCCCTTTTTTAAGGCCAGGAAGAATGATTTCTGAATAGAGATCAGCTGCTACGACGAAGACGACTTTGTGAGGCTCACCAAAGTCAGGATCGGCTAGGGGTACATTTTTTATATGAGGCCAGTGATCCTTGGCCAATCGAGTTGCAGGCAGAACTCGAGTAAGCTCTGGTAATACGAGGACGTCGCAAGAAAGTCGAAAGTCAGCGGAAAGCTTTGAGCGAAGGGAAAGTCTAGATTCTGATTTAACTGTATGGTTCGATTTGCCGCCTAGCAAACTGACGCCTTGTGAGATTTTACGGCAAATCAGTGACAAAGAGCGAACAACTCGCTCGGTAAGAAATGACCGTTCAGCTCCAGGGTCAATGCGAGCTTGGAGACTTTCCGCTGAAGGTGAATCTACGATGATTTGAGCTGTTGCAAGCAGTCCTCGACTCTCAACGAGCGCAGTATTAGCGGAGACCAAAGAGTCCGAAGCTGAGACCTTATTATTGTCTCTCTGCGTCGGTGAAGACGAAAGTTTGCTATATAGAGTTGACTCTTGCGACGTGTGAGAGTCTGAGGTTTTGTTAAAATGCAACAGCGTGTAATGCAAATTCTTGCAAGAGTGACAGCGAAACTTTGAAGGGCATTTCGACGCCGTGTGTCCAGAACGAAGGCAGTTAGCGCAAAGCCGATTTTGTTTAACAAAATCAAACCGCTGTTTCTGCGACCATGATAAGAAGATTGAACAAGTATGAAGTGAATGTTGCTGCTTGCAACAACAACATGATTGAGTGGAGCTAACAGTGGCTACGTTAGCAGAGACCGACGGTTTTGATTTTGATCCATTCTGCGGACTGCGGGTCGCGAGTTTTTGAATTTGATTGATAACTGGAGCTAGATGCTGCTGGTTGCGCAGAAAGATGAGCGGCAGCTGTATCTAAGGCGTAAATCCGATTTTCGATAAAGGAATGTAATTCTTCGTAAGTGGAAAAACCTTCATGGTAGATTTGGTTCATTTCCCATGATTCGCGGGTATGAGAATCGAGTTTATTCACAACATAATGTACGAGCCAATTATCTCACTGATCAACAGGGCAATTGAGATCGTTGAAGCCTTGAATGGCTTCATCAGCTTTATCCAGCAGATCGTTTAACTTACTAGCCGATTTGTCCGTTACCGCGGGGAGATTCATCAACGAAAGAGTATGAGCGGTAAGCCTCCGCTTCGGATTGTCGTATCGACGACACAGTTTTTGCCAAAAGTATAAAAGGGTTTATTGATATCAGCCTTTTGAAAGCGGTGTTCGAAGGACTCCCAATCCTCATGCCGACCAGAAATTCCGGAATCTTAATTGGAGGAATCGACTGGGTTTCTGTAGCAGCTCGCAAAATGTGCTGCGTCTGAAAAGCTTGCTGATGTAGCACTTGTTGAGCTGTGTCGGGGTTTGTCGCATCAGCGGGGACATTCTCTCGCTGGGACAGCCAGGAGTGCAGTGTACTATGCGCTTGCGCAACTAGATCATTAATTTGTAAATACGGATCGCTTTTAAAATATGGACAATTAATCCAGATGTTTTCATGAGTCGACAGATAATCATGGCGTTCTGAGAACTGTTTCCAGTACTCATCGAGGAATTGCATTTTCTTGTGCACGTAAGCCGGAGTACGCGCGTCAATAGCGCAACAATTTTCTGCATTTGCACTAAACTTTTGAATGTAATTCATAAGTCGTTGTTGGCGAGCATAACTCTCTTTCATCTGATTTTCCGCTTTACCCATGATGAATCAAGTTTTCAATCAGTTAAGGCAGACAAGAATAAACTAATATATTTTGTGATGAGTGTGCAGAAGGAGACCAAGAATGGTGCAGTTGTATTACGCGTAATGTAGATAAACAAGAAGACAAAAAAAAGAAGACAAAAAATGGGATTTTTAAAGATGCAGCGATGCCTTGAGAACTTGATGGGCGTGTGTGTGCGCTGACCAAAAAAAAAATACGAAATATAATTTCACGCTATAGTTGTGCTGCCAAGGAGCGAGCGTGACATACGAGAGAGCGATAGAAAAAGCGCGAAGCATTGTTATGATATGCACGTGTGTTAGCACGGACCACAGATCTCGCGTTTGGCAGCCAGGTGAAGATGTGGACACGTGTCGCAAGAGAGCGAGAGAGTAAAAGAATAAGCGTGAGAGTGCTGTTACGATACGTGCGTGAACGCCGACGGATGGCTCGTGCCGTTGATGTGTCCCAATGCGCGAGCGTAACCTGCCAGTATTATTTGAGAATGAACGTGAATAAACGAGATAACTCGTAATATAGTTACGCTTCCAATGCGTGATCACGAGTTTTGATGGTTTGTATATGGTAACTAGCGCGAAAACGCTGTGACCATGGGTACGTAGGCGCACCGATTAAATTGTTCATCGACGTAATCGCGCGTCCAATGCGATCAGAATCGATATAACTGAGTAAGAGTGCTGTTTAACTGGATGTGCGTAAACGTGTCAATCGTGCAATTCGTTCGGCAATAACATTAATGATGGCACAAACTGCGAAAGTGAGAGTGAGCGTACGTGCGAGAGCGCTCTCATAACGCGCGCCCTTTGCGCCTTGAAAGAATAGCCCTCGCGCTATAGCAGCGCTGATGAAATACGCCGGCTAGCCGCGAGAGCGTGCTAGGTGGGAGGGAGAGAGAGAAAACGAGAAAGAAACGTGCGCGCCGTGAAGGCAGCACGCCACCGGGCGAACCCCCGCGCCAGTATTGGAAAAAAAGGGGGGAGAGGGGGAGCGCGAAGTGAGTTGCCGCTCGACTCGCGTGAACTTGGATAAAATGGCGGATGCCGAAATGTGCACGACTCACCGCGCTGCGGCCCAATGCCGCGTAGCCCCTATCCTCGTGTGCCTGACGGCTTCTCGATAGATTCAAATGTTGGCGCTGACCTTAGGCTTTGAATATGACAGGTCGTCCCCTGAGCTGCCTTGGTGGCGAGATAATCAGCAGAGAATGCTCCACACTGCCCAAGCGCCGCTCAGACGCTGCCCTTCTCTCTCTCTCTCTCTCTCTCTCTCTCTCTCTCTCGCTCTCTCAATATTATTAATAGCATTGTTAGCTCCTAGACGTATTGCACTAATTCTTGTATGCTTTTTGTTGATGACTATCAAATTTATCTACAATGCAAACGTACTGATTTGGATAGAACCATTGAAAGACTTAACCTCGAAGCCTTGAATGTTTCAAATTGGGCTGCGGATAATGATTTAACTCTTAATTATTCCAAGACAGTGTTAATTCTCTTTGGGTTGGATCGAATGTTAATGAGAATCAACACTGAAAGACTTCCACCTCTCGTAATAAATGGGCACATCATTGAACTAAAAAAATCTGTCAAAGATCTCGGTGTTACTTTGACTATAGATCTTAGTTGGAATTCTCACATAGCCCAAGTTACTTCACGAATTTACGGTGATCTAAAGAGATTACGGTATAGAGCATATTTTGTATCCAACAGTGTTAAGAAGCAACTTGTGACTGCTCTAATCTTTCCTCATTTTGACTATCGCTGTCTTGCTTTTTGTGATCTACCTGATTATTCAAATCTAAAACTTCAAAGATTACAAAATCATCTGATCAGGATCATATTCCGGCTTCGTAAAGATGCTGCATTGGCTCCATATTACAAACGGTTAGGATGGATATCTATCGCGGAGAGGAGAAAATATTTTATGGCTGTAAATACATATAAAATCCTAACGGAAGCCAAACCGAGTTATTTGGTGCCCTTCTTTTCCGTACTCCGAACCGATGTGAGGAGATCTGCACGTTCCCACACAGTCGCCGTCTCATCTGCCTTTGACTTGCCAACTCCTGAAACTGATACTTATGCGAAGTATTTTAGCATCCAAGCAATTAAGTTATAGGACTTATTGCCCTGTTATATTTGGTTAAAACCCTCAGTTTATGCGTTTAAACAAGATATGTATGAGTTTCTGTTAGGTAGTAAATTCGATTTTTCAGATGACATTTGAATAATTTGCGTTTGTCTGTCAACGCAACCGCGTGATCGTATTTACTTTTGTTCATCATATTTTCGAAATTTTTTACCAAATTAGAAATTGTTACACTTTAGTCATAAAAAATTTGTTCGCTCAACTACTTGTTGTATTACATTGTATTATATATCACTATTGTATTCTAGTTGTATTTTTATTTGTATACATTATTGTATGATTTTGGCGATATACGGTTCTCAAGAACCTTATCGATAATTAATATAGTTTAAATCAAATCTCTCTCTCTCTCTCTCTCTCTGTCGTCCGCTGCTCACCTCCTAGTGAGCTCTGTCTCGTCTCCGTCGCATCGGTGCCTGCAAGAGCCAGTTGGCTCTGCTTTTCGTGTGGGCGCAAATCCACTTCCGGCTTGCTCACTCTCACTAACTTTTCGTCTTGATTTTCGGCTTTTTCACTCGCACAAGGCTAGAAACCACACTCTGCTACCAAATGTTGGGTTCGGATGTTCTCGTGGTATCCTAGAGCCCGTGAAGGAAGTTTTCTGGCCTGGAAATTAAGGTGCGGAAGCGTGCGAGAAACGAGTAGACGCGTCGAGCGAAATGTCGGTTTCTTACAAAAGGTTATATCTCTCGTTCATGTTCTTACAGTTGTTAGATAGTGAGAGTTGCAAAAGTAGGTTAGCCCTGGCGAGGAAATAACCTAGTGTATCGCGGCATCGATGCGAAGAACGCGAAGACGAGGTGTGGACGAGCACAATCGCTGCTCGCCGTGCGAACTGTCTCCAAGTACTGGTTCCCGGCACGAGCCGCGGGTTGCGAGAGAGATACAGCCAGAGCGGAGCCTGTCGAACTTATTTAAATTGGGCCAATCAGAGCGCGCAAAACGGCTTACGCGATATTGAAAGAGGCTTGGCTCTGCCTGTGTACGTGTGAGTGAGTTTGCTCGGAAAACACACGAATACACGCCAACATACTTGAATAGGTAGAAAGTATAGAATTTTAAAGACTTTCCATATTCTAAATAATAAGGGAATACAAAATGTTTTTATCCCAAAGTGATGAAATACGCACACTTCCTGACATTTTTATCACGTTTCTAAAACGTTTCAATTGAAACTGCAGAGTTCGAAAGTGCATTTTCTGACGTCATAAAAACGTTCTTTGAACGTTATTATTCAAACTTGTAACGGATATACGTTGCTGTATCCCTGAGCCTAGAGGCTGCGAGATGAGAGAGAGATATAATTAATTTATTAGTTATATCTCACGCTAGTTTTGTATGTTATAGGTTCGGGAGCAGCAGCCGACGGATCGCGTTCCAGCTAGGTGGCAGCGACGCGGCACACCTACAAATAATCGGCAACGCCGAATTATAATATATTATATATAGATTATATTTAATTGTATGCTCCTGCGAGAGCAAGAATATATGTGTGTGTGTGTCGCGCTCGCTTCGCGGGACTGAGGCGCGCGACGTCGGCACTTGATTGCCGGCACGCGCCTCGAATCGTTTGATAATTTTGAAGATATTGTTTTTGTGGCGGGCGCGCGTGTAAGTGTAGTTTTGGGAGAGTGCGCGTGCCTCTAGTGGCACCTCTCCACTTCACCCTTGGTCGGCGATTTTGGACGAGATTTCGAGAGAGAGAGAGAACGAGAGAGAACGAACGAGATTTGGACGAGTGCTTTGGGCGTCTGCAAGCGCCGTAAGTTTTTATTGTAATAAATATTTGTTCGACTGAATTTATTGGCGTGATCATTTCATTAGGTATTTGTTGTATCCGTCCTCTCCTTGCGCGATGGCACGCGGCTCCGTGCCCTGCCGAATTCAAATATTAAATTTGACGCAATTAGTTTTGATTTTAGTATTTGTACATATTAAAATTATTGTTCGCGAAGACGAGCCAGCGTTGCTCAAAAGAATATTTATTTAATTATAGTTTTACAAACTTTATTATTTAAACTTTTAGAAGGATGAGTATGCTTTATGACGTCTTATAACGTTTTTAAAACGTTTCTATGTAAACTTTCAAAATTATATGCGTGCTTTCTAACGTTTATATAACGTTTTTCAAGTGTTATTATTCAAACTTCCATAGCGATACATATACTTTTGATGTTTTTATAGCGTTTTTCAAACGTTATTATTAAAACTTTTGGTACGATAGGTATGCTTTATGACATTTTTATAACGTTCTCAAAACATTTCAATTCAAACTATAGGTTTTGGCGATATACTTGTGACGTTATAAAAACATTTGTAAAATATTTTCTAAACGTTTTCCAAATTTCATAGATGGGATATTGGCGGACATTAATGACGATTTAATAACGTCATTATTACGTTTTTATAACTTTTTTTAACGCTTCAAGTTTAAAATAAAAAACATTTTAATAACGTTTTTATAACGTTTCGTGCTATTAGCGAAGGAGAAAGGGTATCGTCAGGCGACACTGTCCGATAGACAGATCGTGATGAGCGCGGGAGATGCACATGTGCCGATAGCAATCACAAACAAGTTGTATGAAGCGAGCGATTACTCAAAATTATATGTAATTACTTAGCAAAAAATATAAAGAAAAAGTTGTTAGATAAATAAATTTTGTTAGCAATTAATAAATAAAAACAAAAGCGATGATAAAACAATAATTTTTCTAAGCGTTGCGATAGCAAAACTATTATTGTAACAAAATAAGCGAATATTGTAATAGAATAATAAGAATAATTAGTTTATAAAAAAAAAGCAGGGCAAACTATCCCAAAAAACATTTATTTTTATTAATTAAAAAAATTAAATATATACAAATATGATTTAATATCAGATTTTTTAATGCAAATTTCATGCATCTCAAATAAAATTTTTTTCAAGGCAATGGTTGCTGACGGCACAATAGCCGATAATAGAATTTTTTTGTTGTGAAATATAAAAACAAACATTCATATTTTTTAAATTACACAGCCGATGGGTAAGGCTGCATAATGGGCTTAATCCGGCGAGTGCATCCACATGCGTGCGTGCCTCTCACCTAGGTTCGAGCTGCGCGCACACACACACACACACACACACACACACACACACACACACACACACACACACACACACACACACACACACACACACACACACACAAACACACACACACCCATAAAACACGAAAATTTCCAAAAACAAACACAAGTTAGAGAGAGAGAGTGAGAGAGAGAGAGAGACACTCGCCTGGCCCTCCGAAGCACGTGCTCGCACCGAAAAAATAAATCGGTGCACTGTGGCTCCGATCGGCTCGTAACCCCGCACCGCGGCGACCACGTTCCTGTCCCAGCGTCCAGTTCCCGAGGGAAAGCTGCAGGACGTCCGGAAGCAACCTCGGAGACACGGAGATGACGTAGCAGCGGAGCAATATACCAGCCAGCTACATCACGAGAGGAGCCGAGACGCCCGCCGAGCCGACATCGAGGTGACAGGCGTCCGTCAAGATCAAGCCAAAACCGATAAGGGAGAAGAAGGAAGCAGGAATCCCCGGCAGTGATAACATTGGCGTCCCTCGTAGACGAAGACTACGTCGAGGCGAATTGCGAGTAGAAAGAAAAATTAGATAAGGTAACTTTTGCACGTTCGGAGAACACGCTGCCGACGGCTACGCTGTGCCGCCGATCAGCGTGCGGTACGCCTTGCTCTCTCTTCTCGTTTCCGCCTAAAAACAAAGGCGATATAAATATATGAAGCGAATAAAGAAAATAGCAAAATAATACACGACGAAAAGATAGACGCGATTAAAGCAGCTCCCGCCAAACTTGTGTTCGCGCCGCGGATTAATAAAAAATTGAAAGGCCTCACGAAGGCGGTAGCGAAAACATAAAGGAAATAATAATTTTGTCATTAGAATTAAGATTTGGTTTTTCTTGAATAAACGAGAAAAGAAATTTTTTATTTAAAAAAAAAAGAAAATATTTTCATTTGCGAGCAAAGATAAAATTCCTCGTCACCTTTAATTCCTCGGAATTTCCCCTTAAAAATCTTAGCGAGAAAACGTGACTCGCGTCCACGACGCTCTCAGCGGTCCAGAGAGCAGGAGGAAAGCTGAGCAGTCCGACGCTAGAGAAGTCGCGAAATATAAAAATCAAAAGGTGAGTTGGCGAGTATCACACAGGAAGATAGACGAGTCACCAGCTCACAGTTTAATATAGATATACATAGAAGGTAGTCTTATTCATTGGGTTTTGTAATTTAATAATATATTACAAAATAAATTACTCCTAGATTACTTTTGAAAACCGTTTAAAAAATTAAAATCGGACTACCTCCCGACCAAAAGAAAACAAACGGAAAAAATGCAAAATAGAATTGCAATAGCAATTGTGCAAAAGCTACTTGTCCGACAGCATCTATCTTTTGCACACACAAAGTGTATATAAAGTCCCAATTATTTGCAAACTTTAAGCGCTTAATCTCAAAAAATGAAGGAGATATGAATTTTTGATAAAAAATGAAAAACATTCCCGTTTTTCTACATTTTCTCGCTTTTCATTTTCCGATCAGGTTATTTAGAAGCTCATTTTGTTTGCATTTTAATAATCTACAATTCGTTTATTGGAACTATAAATATTGCCTTAGTAGTTATTGTGTTATAAGCAAAAAACTAAAAAAAATGCGTTTTTTGCAGTTTTTTGTTAATAACTTTTTTACTGTCGCATCCAGAGGCTGCAACGCTCACCATAAGTAAACTACCTTATTGACGGCCAAGAGTTACCTATAGTAGGAACTATAAATAGGGACCATGAAGTGGCCTTACCCAAAACGAAGCAGTGAGAAGGATAGGTGCGCGAGAGCTACGGCTAGCACGAGAAACAGCGCTGCCGGGTCCGGCTATTAAAAAGTAAGGACGATGCTGTGGGATCTAGGTAAAAGGGCGAGGAGTGACATTAAAATTTACGATTACAGACTGACGTCAATTCCCTCACCATGCAGCCATTCCCCTTTTCCTAATTTGCACCAAAAACTAAGCATATAGGTTAGAACCCCACCTAAGGTGCCTCAGAGGGCCTGATATTCGCTAGCCATTGGCTAATTGACACTTCCATAAGGCCCCATGTAAAAAACTGTATAAAAGGGCGAATGCGCGCTTTCAGC
>JAPYZA010006093.1:0-19378 GCA_030522685.1 Eupelmus azureus | reverse complement strand
TATGTGTTTGTGTGTGTGTGTGTGAGTGCGCGTGTGCGGGGCTGCTTTCGGTCCTGCGCGTTGGCGGATGCTGCGACACGAGCGAGAGGGAGTGAAGGAGGGAGCGAGAGGCTGCCTATCTCGGGATTGGGAGTCAGAGCGAGAGGAGAAGTGCGCGTGGTCTAGCTTTGTCCTCGTCTAGCAAGAGAGGGAGAGAGAAGACGACGCAGCCAGCAACGCAGCGCAGCAGCAGCAGCAGCAGCAGCAGCCCCGTGCGGCAGGCCCGCCGATGTCGCGTCGGCCAGTGAGAGCCAGGCCGCCGCCATAGCCGCTCCCCGGGGCTTGTGCAGCTGCAACTCTGTACCTCGCGCGCGGCGCGTATACACACTCGGGAACGTCGGTGCGTGAGCCTGAGACCGGGGTGGCCCTCCCCCCATCATCCCCCCCTCCCCGCCTAGACCGCTTCTCTCTCTCTATATATATATATATATTTAAATCAGCGATCGGCCGCTCCGTTGACTCTGCATATACAGAGTGAAGTAGAGAGGAGTCGGGATAAGCTGGCTCTCGCCGCGTGCGTTTCACGCGGCGCGTGCTCTCAGCCGAGCTTTTTCTAGCCAGAGCGGAGAGGGCCGTGGGAGGAGTTGTGCTGCTGCTGTTGCTGCTGCTGCTGCTGCTACTACTGCTGCAGCTGGGGCGCTCCGCTGTCCCTCTTAAGCTGTGCCAAGTCAGCAGCAGCGCGGCTCGTTCGATAAGCAGCCTCCCTCGATTATCGCCACGCGAGCAGCCCGCCTCGAGTCCCATAAAACAGCGCTCGACACACTCTCTCTCTCTCTCTCTCTCTCTCTCTCTCTCTCTGTCTGTCTGTCTGTCTGTCTGTCTGTCTGTCTGTATCTACTCGCGCGAACGAGGAAATCACGAGTGCCGCGTGGCGCGCCGCAGTCTGAGCAGCTCCTTCCGACGAGACTTTGGCAAGCTGAAGCCGAGAAGAGAGAAAGCAGCAGCAGCAGCAGCAGCAGCAGCAACAGCGGCGTAGCTTTCGATTAATCAGGAGGGAAGAGGAAGTTATCGTACACGCAGTGTGGCTGGTTGTGCTGGTGATGGTGTGTTGGTGCTGGCGCTCTACGCTGGGGGATCGCCGAGCCTCTGACCTTGGCTCGCCGTAGCCCAACAAAGTTCGCGTTATTTTTCTTTTTCTTTTCCGTTTATCGTTCGCGGTTATATGGTGCTAAATGCGTTGATCTAGTGCGACAGCGTCGAGGAGATAAAAGGGAGAGAGAGCGAGAGAGAAGGGAGTGACAAGTGCGAAAGGCTGAAAGGAGGATGAGAGGCGAGGAAGACAGTAGAGAGAGCAGCGCAGCGGACTGAGAGAGAATCGATCCCTCCTGGATGATAGGAGCAGCCAGCCAAAGAGGAAGCACTCCTAAGTAAGTATTTCGCTCGACGCAGCCGAGCTTTAGCTGGTCGCTTTCGAGCTTGCGCCGCTGCTGTTATATTGGCTTTGCGCTGCCGGGCAAGCGACTTTAGCCGGGAAGTTTGCGCTAACGGGACAATGCTAAGGTTGCGCGACTTACCTTTTAAATGAGTAGGCTATACAAGCCGGCTTTCGCCGAGCTGAATTAGGAATGAATTAGGCATATCAGGATTCCGAGATTATATGTTTTTCGGTGTGCTTGGTTTTGAGAGGAGTAGGTGATTATTTGAATTTCATTTATCACCTCTGTTGGCTCATAAACAAAATGTTGTCGGGCTGGAAGTTTCTGTCGAGTTCGTGTTTGGCTAGCAAGGCTTGATTCTGGCAGAATAATTGCTTTGAGTCTCTGAGGTAGCGTGCTTTTGAATTATTTATAGCCGCGAATAAAGTAAACTTGAATGCTTGTTTTTAGTTTCGTCGCTACTTATTCTTAACATCAACAAAGCCGATCTCTGGATACGCGCTCGAATTAATACGACAGCCCAACGCTAGCGCCGAATCAGTTAGTGCCGGCGAAGCTTCAGCCTTTAAACGATCGGCCACGGAGCTCACATTTTACCGCCCTAATTAAAGCGAGCTCTTGATCCTCCCCCGTCGAATTCACTATATTTTGATTAACTCTCCGTACATAAACAAGCAGTCGTCCCTCGCTCTCCGCAGCCAAGAAACTCAATTATTAGCGCGCGCTCGCATGACGGATCCCACATGGCACCGACAGAGAGAGAGAGAGAGAGAGAGAGAGAGAGAGAGAGAGCAAGAGAGTTAGCTGCCCCTAACTGCCAATAAAACTTCCACAAAACTGTCGTTACTCATCTCCAGCTTTCTATCTTGCTCTCTGCTCCTGCGACAGATCGTCGTCGTTTCGCGCCGTAATTATATGCCCGAGGAAAAATCGAGATGAATCCAGCTCTCGCGCGCGCCAATTACGCTATCGTCCTACAAACTCGCTTGCAGCTATTTCCGTAATTGCATATCGCTCCGTAAGATCTTGCCCCCTCTCCTTCTCTATTGCGAGCGGCCTTACGCGACTATAAAAATAGAGAGGCGAATCGATACATCGGCGGCGCGTGTCGCGAAAACTATACGTGATTTCCAATGATAACGCGCTTCGACGCGCGAATTTTTAGCCTTCATAAATTTCGCGCCTTTCATTTTTTTCGCTCGACTTTTTATTTTGCCATTTTTTCGGGAGTGGCGGAAAAAAGAGCGCCAAGAGCGCACATGAAAGTATGATAGATTGTCCATAGAAATTTTCATGTTGACTTTAACGTGGTCCAGGACGCGCGCTCGCTCGTTATTTAAAATATTTATACGAAATTGCTTTTGTTGGGCCGATGCGATGCCGAAATGGAAGTGCGTTCGCGAAATTCTCGGCGCGCTGCTCGTCTCTAATATTTAAATTAACGGTGTGCCGTTCGCTCGTTGCAGCCTTGTTTTAAATATTTTTTCTTCCTTCCTTTTTTTATTTTTTTGTAAAAACTGCGCAAATAAAATTTGTTGTCGTTTAAAATCCTGCTGTAACTTAATAATGATTTATTGGATAAACAAAGGTAAATTCGTATTGAATAACGAAGAAAGATTGAACTTTAAAGTAGTTCGCCAGAGACAGATTCTATTTTTCAATTCCGTATTATCAATTCTGAATTCTTTAAAAAAAAAAAAAAAAAAATAAATAACAACCAACAATTACGTTTTTACAATCCAAAAATCAAGTCACACTAATAATAAAATCATTGAAATCTACGCACTAAATTAACCTTCCTTAAAGTTGAAAGTACTCGCACTCAGCTAAACCCCCGCGCATAACACACCTCGTCCATAAACCGACAAGAAGCAGTCTCTTCGTTTTTCCCGCTCCGTATTTTCGTCCATAACGAACCAGCAGTCCCTCTTTCAGCCTACTCTCTTTTAAATCGCGCTAAACGACGTTTCGAAATATCGCACGGACGGACGGACGTTTTATTGGAAAAGCCGGAGAGAGAAAGAGCGAGAAATCGATATAGCCTCCCTCATTGGCCCCCCTTTTTTTCAGTACTGCCGTCGCACGCGCGTCTTGTATATATATATATATATATATACCCTCCGCGAGGGCTTCTCCGATAGACTAGAAGTGTGCATGTGTCTTTTCACGCTTCGGAGCGTGAGGGTCGTCTCGGTTTGTGTTTGGGACGAATCGATACCGGAAGATTATATTTCCGATATGCATCTTTTTTTTATTGCGATCTATCCCTCGGCTTTCGTTCGACGTGTGGCTGTGTGCGCGTCTTCTTCTTGTCCGCTTCGAGACGTACTTTTTCGAAATTAGTTCTTCGTTTTTAGATTTCGTGTTTTTATTTGGGAAGGGGAGTCTGCTGGCTGTGGGATTCGGTTTGAGCTGGGGAGGTAATTTTGGTTATTAGTTTTCGCTCGTATTTGAATAACTTTTTTTAGAAAAGCATTTGTTAAAGTCGCCTATTGATTTATTCGTATGATTTACATTTATATTAAATCAACATATAAGTAAACAGCTTATACTTTAATAGGGAAAGCTTTTTAAACTGATAGGAAAATATTTAATACCGTTGAATAGCTGTGTTATCGATTGCTTTTCTGTAAATAACATTTATAGCGAAATTTATTGTACAAAATAACTACCATGTAAAATTACTAGAAAGAAGCTTGAAAAGATTTTAAACAGTTTAAGCTTAATAATTGTTACAAAGATATTAGTATTTTTAATGGCTTGCGAAATGTAAAATCACTATTGTTACAATAATAGTCCACTTATCTCTCAAATTTACTACCATCTATATATACAATATTTACGCTTGAATTTATAAAGTACTTACCTAAATCTGTGTAAGAGTTTCAAATCATCGTTTATATTATTTCAATTCAAAATTTCAATTACCCTATTACAAAATTAACGTCTGTCAAATTATATGGTTGACTAATTTCATCGACTAAATTAATGATAATTAGTTTAGTGAATCAGTTGGATAAGCAAATGAAATTTTTAATGATTAAATCATTATATATAATGTGATTTTAAAGTATAAAAAATATAAAATTATTAACAATTTGATAATTGTTATATTAATTCATATTTAACTGCAGTATAAATATATTATAAATTATAAGATTCATATTATCAATGTTTTCGTTACTCAGTGTTGCGTTTATTATGAGCTTAATACCTATTTATCTATTTCATTAAAGAAACCTCTTTCCCGCTCATTAAAACGAATTGAGAGTCGATAAGATCTTGCTTCGGATTGTTCAATGAAGAAATTGTAATCCTACGTTCATCCGTAATTAAAGCTGTGATAATAATCAATGCTGAAACGTAATGGATCTCAAGCGTAGCAGGCAAGTAATGCCGAGTTCACTGGGTGGCTGATGGCTCGAGATAGGCTGATTTTTATATTCGCTTTGTTTTTTCAACTCAAAATTATAGTTACTATTATGTATAAATATTACATTTCTTCTCTGAGGAAAGAAACTTTCTCTTATATCTTTATTACTATTTTATTTATATGCGCATTATTAATGTACACTTTAAAATACGGTGATGAATTATAAACAAATTTATAAGTAAAGATAGTAATGTTTAACCAATAGCCGTATAGCGTTGTCTGACTATTCCCGGCGAATACTACTTGCAGAATCTAGGTAGATATCTGAAGTTTATAAAGTAGAATACTTAATGACTTATGACTTACGCAGCCTGCCTGATGCCGGTTATTACTACTTACATGTATGTACTAATTTTTTAACCTTCTAACAAAAGTGTTAATAACTAACAACGGTATAAACAAATAGGTTTTTAAAAATAACAAATTCAACAGTTCATGTATAAAAATAAAATTTTTTTATTTTACCATTTGTTGAACAATGGACAATATCATAAACATCCTATTACAGTTGGAAATCATAGTTTAATGGCTTCAGAGTGCTTAATGCATTTTAGAAGATGTTCCGCGTGATATAAACTTAGAGAGTGAATATATCAATCCTTTCACGTCTCATTAAAGTAACATTGTAGAACTGCATTAAACTTTTCCTCTCCCAGAAAAGTTTTGCGAACGTGAACATGCTTAATTACTCTTAATTATACCGTTAAATTTTTTTCTTGCGCCCTGAAAAATTATTCTGACAAAATAATAATGATTTAATGAAAACAAGATTTTCGTGGTATAATTAATTTTATTTATGTTTGCAGCAATAAATTATTTTCAATTTCATTTATTATTTTCATTTTTCAAACATTTATATCTTGCATTAAATTATAATGTATTGCCCTTTTCACAGAATGAATTTTGTATTAGAAAAACTAATTATTCGTAATTATCTGAAGCTCGAAGAAATGAATTTCTCAGCGCACAATAAAAAAACACTTGAAAAAATAAAAAATTATTCAAATAAGTACGGCCGCATTAAAACAAGAAAATCCTCAATATAATACAAAGTATCAGATACACAATCCAGTGCATCGGCCCAGTTTCCCGATATCGAAGATCCGCGAATCCCAGAGCGATAAACTGTCACCCGAACAGTGCCCCTCAAAATCGTTAAAAATGACGACAAAGAAAAATATACGATCGCCACCGATCGAAACTTATCCAGCTCGCACGCAGCCGCACCTAGGCGCAGAAAGAAGATCCATCTCTGAATTTATTCGAACCGGAGCGCCGCGCTGCAGCAAACAATGGCCATAGGCTTCCGGATAACGCGTGATAGCCGCGCAGAGAGCGCGCTTTTGTATTCGCGTAGCCGAGCTTGCGCGTATTTCGCTAGCTGATAAACAAACATCGGCGCTTATCTCCGGCGGCGACGCGTCCTTAGGGCATTGCCGGATTCTCGCTCGTGAGCGAAATATAAGAGCAGGCGACCGTTTGTTTTGGAAGAGGTGAGCGAGCGAGCGAGCGAGCGGGGGTGGAAATTGGCGGGTGCGATTTGGATGCCCGTCGGGCCGATTTCACGCGGAGAATTGTACATTTTCGGGCTGATGGAGGCTGTTGCGGTGGTTAAATAAACGAGGAGGATGTTTATTGACTTATGTCTGGCTTGAGTTTGAGCGAAGGGCTGGAAAAGCGCGGCGGGAGACTTTTTCTTTACTTGGAGTTTTTTAGTTATTGTAATTTTTACTTCTTTCATTACTTATTCTTTATTAATAAGAGTAGATCTTTAAATTCTCATATCTCCGCGAGAGATGCACATTTTAAAAAAAAGGAATGGCAATCTAAAATATTGCATTCTTTGAAACTATAACAGCCTATTGAATAAAAAACTAAAATATTGATAATAAATGTGAAGATTTTCAAAGTCTAATGTATCACTGCAATTCTTCCAGGCGTGCAATCTATAAGCAAACACATCATGCCTCTCATTGTTACCTTCTTGCATCATCGAGCAATTTCGCGATGCCACTTTCCTTCCGCCACGTCGACTATTTTAATCGCCGAGTTAATTTTCTCCGCCGGTGTTCCACTTTCAACGTTACGACGTTCAGTCCTCTTTTGTGTTTAGGTATCTTTCTCTCCCCCTCCCGCGCCCCTCCTCTCTCTCTCTCTCTCTCTCTCTCTCACGCTCGATCCTTCCGGAAAACAACAGAAAATCCGAGAACCTGTCCTGAATTTGCATCACAAAGACAACCGAGCCACGCTCTTTCGTTGTTTATATACGCGCGTCTTTTCTCCTTGGCAGCTTCTCGTTTTGTTATGTTTAACTTTTCCCTCTCTCTCTCTCTCTCTCTCTCTCTGCCGGCCTCGAGACGTTAATTCTGGAATCGACTGCGAAGCGGTTTTTGTCGAGCTCGTTCCGGCGCAGGTTTTAATCAGAGCTCCGAGAGGAAGCGAGACAAGAAGAGAACGAGTCTGCGCGAAATCCGGTGACGAGCGGAAGCGGAAGTGACGCAAGCCGATTAACAAAAAGGGATTCGAGCTAGCTCGCAGTGCGGACTGGCAGAGAGTGCTCGACGAGTCTCGTTATCGGCTCTTTAAGAGTCTCGTTTTCTTAAAATGTTGCTCGCGATGCGGCAGCGAGAATTGCTCTTTCAAGAGCTTGAATATTTCCTCTGCTAATTAGAACAATAATGTGCGCGTTCGGATCTTTGAATTAACACACGAAACGCGCTTGGACGTGAATTTCATATTTCATGAATGAAGTTTTTTGGTGTCCGTTGTTGTTAGGAAATTAGTAAATATATTTAATTAATTAACTATAATTTTTAAATATTGTTGAAAAATACATGAGTAATTTCTGTTTATAATAATAAGTTTCTCCTTTTAACAAAAAAACACCTTGTCGAATTACAATTCGAAAAAAGTTTGGACATTTGGCGATATCTACGAGCCAAGTAGTAACAGACAGTATCTGTCAGACGACATCGCACACTTTGTTAAATTATTTCGGAATTCCCTTATACTTTCGGATATATCCATCTAATAACAGCACTTCCTATCAAGAAAACTTTTGTTATTTAGAAACTTGGCATCTTTATGCTCTAAACACTGATAGCCACGGCCTTCCTCCCCATATCGGCAATCCCGTTACGCGTCCCCAGGGTATCCTCTCACTCCATTGTCCCCTTCAGCCCCAGAGTCGTTTTCGAGCGCTCACTATTTTCGACAGCAAGAATCCAGAATCCAGCCCATAAGCGTCCTCCGAACCGTACTACGTCACGTCCCTCCAACGCTCTATTCTTTAGCCAATAATTTTGAAAACACTATTTCCTAGATAAATATATCTGTCTCTCTCCTGCTCTCCCTCTCTTTCATCAAAGCGTCCAATTTTAATTAACTCTCCACTGTACCAGCTATTTCCAATTACCGTTACCAAAATGGCATGGCCATTTCTTTTCCCCAGAAAACTCAGAAGCTTTAGCTTGGCGCAAGGTGACGCGGTGCCTCTAATTAAAACTGACATTTTTAGCTCTCGGCTCATCTTCGCACTCGTGGCGCTAGCGCGCGCATCTTGTTATGGTCCGCCGAGCGCGCATGTAAATTACACCTCCACCTGCAGCTCTACGTGCATGCATATACATTCAGCAGCGCGCTATATGTCAGGGGAGGAGGGGGCTGCTGCCGCTTTCTTTATTCGCCTTACAATTTTTCAGAGCCGGCCTGCTTATGCGCCAAAGTATTCAGCTTACAAACGGTCGAATGAATTTTCTTTTAACGACTAGTCCTTCTTAGAGGTTTTCTCAGACAGGTAATTAGCATTTTTCTTTCGTAATTTCGGCTTTTTCCGAGGATTTTTTGATTTTTATACAAAAATTGCATTTGAATTCTTTCAAGGATAAATGGCAAATGATCTTGCATTCTAAATCTAATTTTAACCCTTTAGCATAGAAAGTGTCATGCAGATAGGTAGATTAATTTTTATTACATAATCAAGTATTAGGTAGCATAAACATCTTTTTTAAATATTTGTGAAATTTTAATAATTTATCATGAATGTTTTTTAAATATGTGAATTAATCAATCAATCGATTGGAAGTAATCTAAAGCCAAAGCTGTTATACTTATACCGTTATATTAAAAGAACTCTATTAAAATGTCATATTATAGTACTCTATGCAAAGTTTTAACCACAATAATAGCTAATTGCTGAATACTTTTATTTATGTTCAATTAAATATATTCATGATTCTTTATGATAGTAGGAAACTGCAATAAGTCATGCCAAAAATGTTATTAAGGTGTTTATATTCAATAAATATGTGATCAATCAATAAATTCAATCTCTTTCTACATATTTTTATATTTAAAATCTGGATTCATTTTTCACATAATTATGTGTACATAACAACATCAACAAAAACAATATAACTGAGCATACATATATATATTGCATCCTACATTTCAAACGTTATTTAATTTGAATGAATCTTTTTGTATGTTTTGAGATATCACAGATAAATAAAAGAATTAAACTAAACTCATGTTTATACTTTTTATTTACAAATACCTAGATTATACTGTATACATGGAATTACTCTACTAAGCTAGATATTTTTTAATTTGATTCTATTTACTGTTTAAAAGTACTGTAAGGTAAAAAAATATTAAATACTATAAAGTTTCTTTGTAAGTATGTTTTATCTGTGTACTTTATTATTATTTGCAAAAAGGTTTATTACGTAAAACAAATAAATAATTTTATCGAGAGATCTATACTAAAGGATTGAACGAAAGCTAATAAATTAACAAGTCAAATTAAATTAAATTAATAAATTAACAAAGTAAAATTAAATTAATAAATTAACAAGTAAAATTAAACATGTTAAATTAAATTAAAAGGTCTAATAAAGCATACAATAACAAATTTTTAATTGAATAGAATTATTATAAACTATTTCATACAAAATTTTGGCCTACATTTTAAAAATAAATAAATGCAATAAACAATTTTTTATAAATAAAACTTTAAATCTATAATAAGAGTAGATTGTATTATATCTTAAGTAAAGGAGTTTTATGTAGTCGCAGGGATATCTAAAAAAGTCCAAAAGATACAAATATTGGCTAAGTATTTAAATATGTACTTGCAGCTCTATGTTTTAGTAAATATTTCAAATTATTTTAAAAACTAATTTGTAATTTAGTGCCGCAAGAATGAAGCTTTCATAATAAGGTCTAGTTGCTACGAGATCTTTCTTTCACAAACGGAAAAAATTGAATCGATACATACTCGTTATTGTTCCTATAGCATTACTTTTTAAATGGCTCAAATTGGGAGGTGTTAAGTTAAACATTTAAATAAATATTATAATTTCTATCAAAAAGTAATGTTTGGTTTAGTTTATTGGCAAAAACCCACGAGCACACGTTTACATTCACTCTCTCAGAGCTTTTTCTTTTTCTTAACTTTATCTCTAGCTTTAATAAACAAAATCGAATTATCAGTAAAAGAATTAGCCTCGTTCAAATCAATACATATAAAGTAAAATTTTTACGTAAAAAGATTATAGATGGGATTAATTTATGCAAACCGTAATAATGTATGTAACCAAGATTTTAGTGTATTATTTTACGAATAGTATCCTGATTTTTATTAAAAATATTGATAACGCCATTAAATAAGCAAAACCTTCAAGACGAAAATTTTTCATCATGATCAAGTTTCCAAGAGCTTTTGCCAAAAACTGTGCTGATTAGAAAAAATTTTGACAACAAGTAGTGCCAACTATACATTAATTCTTCTTTTTTTTCTAACTCAGTGAGTGAATGTCGTCTTGTCAAGCTTGTTTGTAGTGTGCAAAGACGTCTATTATTGAATTACGAACAACAGTTTGCAAAAGTAAATGTAAAGTAATGTGCGAATTAAAAAAAATAACCAAATATATCGAATACTACAAACGCATTTTAGAATCAAAATCACTCTGACATAAAAAAAAAGAGTATAAGCTTCAAGTGCTTGTAGATTGTTCTCAAATTTATATTTTTACTCTCGATCGTAAATCACCTACTTTATGCACTTGTATCGTAATATACTATTTCAAAATTAAGGATTAAAAAATTAATTTCACTTTTTATATGTTACTGCTTGGAAGCTTCTTTATGGTTATTATGAATCTTCGCGGAGAAAAAAATTTGAGAATTTATAAATATTAACAGTTACTCATAATTTGTCACATTTTTAAGGGTATTTAAAATAACTAACTTACATTTTGCTAAACAAAAATTTTATCCTTTTTAACCGACTTTAAAAAGGAGGAGGTTATACGTTTGTAGCGTATGTTTTTTTTTTAAATTGTAGAGGACGTCGGTGCGGTGGTTCCGTTCAAATTTGGTATTATTGGTATTTGCCTAGTACCGCAAGTACTAGCGAAAATACCGGTACTCGATCTTATTGAAATTGAATTTGGCACCGACTCCAAAAAGTTACAATTATACCACATTGTAATTTTAACTTTTTAGAGAAGTTTTAAATCCTTCTGATACCCGTATATAACTATTTCCACATTTTTTGAAGTCGGTTATATTTTTTTTCAAAAGTTTTTTTTATAATATATGCACGACATAATATAGTTTTCCTCAGATTAATAAATATGTTCCATGTTTTTAAGACTGCAGTAAATATTTAATGAAAATGTGAATAATTGTGAATAATTGTGAATACTGCTACTAACTGCAATTAACTTTGACTTATCTTTCAAACCAAGCATTTTATTATTGATATATTAATAGTTACTAACGTAGTTATTTACAGTTTCTCACATTTTTCTTTTCCGCTAGGGAATACAAATTATTATATCTTTATTTAAGAACAAAATATAAATTATTCTGTATTTTTTTACATACCAATAATTTTCTCTACAAAAATGCATTAAAATTATTTTTGCATGCCTTTCTGTTCAATTCAAAATAAAATAAATTGAAAATTTTAATTTTTTTGTAGATTTTTTTTCTTTTTACGTGTTCTTAAAAAAAAAAAATAATATTTGCAATAGAATTTTTGGTGTGCTAACTTTATTACTGAAATGAAATATGAAGTCTATTAGCATATGGTTATCAATGAATACAGCCTGATATCAAACACAATAACGAAGAATAAAATATTTATTGTTCGAAGTAACTAAATATAATAGTTTTCAACAATAAGAGTTACCGCTTCGGTAAATTACACATATTACTCGCGCACAAAGCTTTGTTCTAACGAGTATGAATCAGTGAATCAAAATATAAAATAACAAGTAATATAATATAGTCTTCTTCGCAAATAAACTGAAATATCAGCTAATATCTTTCTATATAAATCTATAAATGAACGTAATAAATTGAAATTATCTTTAAAATCGTTTATTATCTCCAATAAGTAAGTAAAAAAATTTTTGTACATTTTATCTTCTTAATGAATCAAAGTTACTCATGCACAGGCACATACTCACATACATACACACACCCTCTAAACGGACAAGCAATACGATTCGCATCTCGCAGGGCCGCAACCTTTTTCCTTCAAATTCAATTTTCCCGATCGCAAATTCGGTTGCCGAGCTGTATCAACAGCGCCGCGCCGTGAGCGTCCTTTAATAAACGAGATAAGAGAAAAAATCTCTCAAGACGCTCCGAGAGTCTGGAAGAAAAAAAGAGAGGAAGAGCGCGCACGAGGTTTCCCTCTCTTTTATTCGCTAAAGGTCGCTCTCCCGTCGTCCGATTCCGAAAAAGCCGATCGATTTTCTATAAAGGGCATTTAATCCCGAGAGCCGCTCCCCTACTTCCGCGGTGCTTCGTTCGCCTTCTATACTCTCCCTCTCGACTATGCAAAGATTCTCTTTTTCCCGCTATCTTTTCTCTCTCTCTCTCTCTCTCTCTCTCGTGCGACCGTAGCGCCCCCTCGTGCCAATATCTCGCAAGCTCGTATCCGTCCCTCGGTCTCCTGCGCTCGGACGCTGGCCCGTCTGCCCTTCTAGTTCTTGCTTGCTATATTTATCCGGTTATTTGTTTTATTCGGCTTTACTTTCGTCGGGGCGCGCGGGCGTGCGAGGAAAGAAAGCGGGGTGAAGAAAACTGTTTGCTCTTCCTTTTACTTGTAAGCGTTGGTAAATATGGGAACGTATGTGTTTCGGTGTAATTTTTATTTTCGTTATAAGAGTCCGTGGCTCGTGTGCTGCTGTTTGGAAAAGAAATAACAATTGTTAGGAGTAATGTTGTAAATTTTTTGACGGTTCGACTTGGAGCGCTGCTTTTCTAACGTAATAGAAAATACTAATATAATTTGAATTATTAAATATATGTAAAAATAGTAAAAATAGGAAAAATAATATTTTTAATACGACTTAAAACGCACTAACAAACTATGTAAAACTGAAGAAAGTATTTTCAAGTTGATTACCCAAGCTCTTTAGAAATCTCATTTCCGCACTTGTACTTTACACTCCGAACCAACAAATAATCGAGCTATTCATTTTTATTATCCGCATCGCAGGACGCACGCCACCTTCGCCGTCGCATAATTACAGCCATCTCTGAGGTCCGATTCTCCATCTGACCTCCCCGGAACTCCATGTACGCCGACTGCACATATTCAAGATGAAGAAAATTTCGTTTCTCTATCCCTCTGGCACACGATATTATGCTTAGCCACCTAGCGAGTTTCCAATCATAGCTCGCAGTATAATCGAGACATGTATACTTATTACAGCAGAGCTCGAGCCTTTACGAATAACTGCTGGCTCGACAGGAAGCAGCTGTAAATTTGTGAATATTTAGCCGCCGAAATGAGAGGTAAAGACGAGAGCGCGGGGGTTTTGCTGGCCTTGGCCGTGCATAATTAATGGCTCGCGTGAAATTCGAGATCCGCCCGCGCTCAGCTCGCTTTCGAGCTTACTCGAGTCCTCCGGCTCTTTCTCTCTCTCGAGTTGACTGCGCGCGACGTTCCCACTTATGCTTTATTAAAGGAGATTTCTTGCTGCCTGAATTTTTCAGGCCGCCAGGTTATGGGCCTGAATGTATTCAGCGTTTCTCGTTATGCCGGCTAAATATTTCAGCGCTGCGTGCGCGCGCCTCGCTGGTTCATGAAAAATTAATGCTTTCGGTGCGCCGGAAGGCTGGCTGCGTTAGTTGCCTTGCCAAACGCTTTTCTGCCTGTTTAATTAATTTTCCACTGTTTTTACTGATTATGTATTTATGAAGTCGTTGATAAATTTTTAATAATCTAACTTTTAATATTATTATTCCTGATAACTGAATGACTACTTAACGAAAATAATTAAGCCTATTAGTGTGATTTTACAGAAGCAGTGAACATTGTCGATCGAACGTATTTATTGTAAACCCATTACCAGCGATATCCGACCCATCTCTCCGTTCTAATTTAATATGAACATTTGTTTAAATACCGTTTACATCGCTATATTATTGTAAATTTAAAGTAATGTATTTTACAAGTGTTTCAATCTTTTAAGAAGAAATTAAATAAAGTTGAATTTTGTTTAGTCAAGTTGAAGAAATCTAAGAAAAGGAAGACAATTACCATCAGCAGCTTAAACGTATATATACTAGTAGTTACAGCCAATTCTAAATAAAAATCATTTTCATAACGCACGCATTGTAGCCACCTCTGATCCTACTTGCCTCTCAACATATTTCCTCCAACAGCAAATCAATCCAATCAACTTGCCCGAAAAAAAAATATTCCTCGCGAAATATTTATCGTACCAGACTCGGCCGAAGAGCATTTCACATTATTACGCTCGCCGTACGCTATAAGCCAGCGTACCGCGAAAAAGTTCCCTTTACAATCTCGGTCTGGCGAGCGCTATCGCAATAAATCCTCGCGATACTCGCGTCTTCCAGAGGCAGCGAGAGAGAGATTTAGATTTAGATTTAGATCGAGAGCGCGTTTACTCGCGCCTGTACAAATGCGAGAGCCGACACTTTTATTCGAGCGCTCTCGTCCTCTATAGGTATATAGACCTTATGCGCTGGCGAGACTATTCGCATAGGCGGACCAGCCTGGCTGCTCTTTCAGACTGATGAGGCACAGAGCGTCTCTGAATGGGACTGCGAGGCAGTCTAATGTTGCTGGGTTGAGGAAAAGAAACGGCTATGGGGAGCTGATAATGGAGGCGGATTAATAGTTTTATTATAGAGAAGCTTTTTTTTATCATATGCTGCTTTTTTGCACTTTGTCTTTTGTCATTTCAATGCAAATTAAATTTGATGATATATATATATATATATATATTTAGTAGTTACATTATCCCAATTATGTTAAAAGTAATTATTATTTTCTGTAACAGAAAAAGGAGTATTATTAGAGCAGCAATTTAAGTCGATAAAGACTTTTAAAAAACTGTATTTATAGAAAAATCCGACTTGGATCGGACATACTAGAATAGAGTAGAGGGGAAGGAAGCCGAGAGTCTTTAAAAAGCGGCGCAAGCAACGAGCACGTGGAAGAACGTAACTCTGATCGGAGCGAACGAGCCAAAAAGACAGAGAAAGAGAGGGGGCGAGAGCAAGAAATCGATGAGAAATAAAAAGAGAGACGTGAGCGTTGAAAAGTCCTTTATCGATGCGCGCTCCTGCCTGGGACTATAAGTCCAATTGCTTCTTCTCTTCAAGCCACTCGCCCTCCTCTCATCGCACCTCCTACTTTTATATCTGCAGCCTTATTTTCTTGTTGCCTGCCGCGAGTGCCCTAGCCCCTCACTTTTCTTCCAGGCGTAGGCATACTCGGCTCACTTCACTCGGGGCTTTGCGCAACAAGCCCGCTGACAAATCATTCAGCGGGCCGAGAGAGCAAAGAGCGAGTTCACCTGCAGTGCTGATCGTCGATCTTGCAACGACGATTTGGGCTAAAAAAACCGGGCTGGCAATGTTGTTCTTTGACTTTTTTTGGCCAATGGGATCGTCCAGCTATTGGCTATCTCGGAGTTTCAACTGCAGTTGTGTTTCATTAGATTTAGGGGTTCGCTGTTGTTGTTTATTGGAAGTCGAGAATGTAGAAAGACATTTGTCAAAATAATATATAATTTTAAATATTGTTTAATAACAATTAAAAATTACCCCTTATGGATTTGCTTATGTAGCTTCTGTTTGTAAATTTATGTTTGTTTGTCTTTCGAGAATTTTGGACCCTTATCAGACTTCTTCTTCTTCTTTCTTTCCTCGTAAGTCTTTGCTATTGCTCGAGGAGAGCGAAAGTCAGTGTGCTTAATCTTTCCATCTCTGTGGCTGACAAACTTTTCGGCACTTTTCGATTAATTGCCGAGGACTTGTAAAGCAGATTTCCTCGAGCGTTGAAAAGGAAGCGAACAAATGAATCTGTCAGTAGAAAAACATGCCTTATTTATTTTCATTACTCCCAGCGCAATCGATCATCAAGCAAAAATCATAAAAAAAACAACTAATTACTAATAAAACAGACAAGTTTGACAAGCAACCAGCAGCCTAATTCCTTGCATGCTAATATCAAAGTTTCAGCTATTCCTGAAAAAGGAGTCTAACCGTGACCTCGTAGATGAGCTATCGGCATCGGCGACAGCCGTACACCATAGCGTTGAGCCAAACTCTCATCGAAACCGAAGCGCGGATGAGATCTTTCCGCCGGCGCAGCTCTAGCGCTAATCCCTCTGGCCTCGGGCTTCCAACGGTATACACGAGCTTGTGCTTTTAATGGAATGGAAGGAAGGATTCGAGAGGCGCGCTTATCTTGAGGCCGCGATAATAGGCATCCTGAGAGAGAGAGAGAGAGACAGAGAGAGAGAGAGAGAGAGAGAAGGAGGGTCAAGAATAAATGAGAGATTAAGTGTTTCGCTGCCCGAGGGGATATTTGCCATCTCGGCGTGCTCGCTTTAATCGCCGCGGCTGAAGCAAAAGGTGCTCAGCCATCGGCCTGATTATAATTCGCCCGTGTACGCTGTTTTGCTTCGGAATGAAGGCTGCGATAAATATAAATCTTGCTGAATTTGAATAGCCGCACACAAGCGGAACGTTCCGCCACGACAAAGCGGCCCCATGCATCCCCTACTCGGCGCGCAGCTACGCAAGCCACTAAATAAAAGCCAGCAGCGAGTTAGAGGCTCTTAGCGCCTCGATCAAGACGCTACCGTACACACTGTTTCGCCGTCTCCGGAGAATAAGCAGCCCGCTGCCCAGCGGTAGCTCCGTCTCCATGGCAACTTTTTCCTGGCCTTCTCTCCCCGAGTCCCCGAGTCCCCGCGCCACCTACTCGGCTACTCGCTCCGCACTGTCATCGCGCGAGAGCTGGCTTCAACAATTTTTCAGCCCCTTATTGCTATTCTTTCTTCGCCTTCGTATTGATTTCGGCCAGGGACAAGCCGGAGGATCATTCTTTTTTATGAGGCCAGACTTTTTCAACTCCTTTTTCTAGCTAAACTTTTTATGACAATTTTCGCCTGAGCAAGTGGCCAATGCTTAGTCGAGCTTTTGCCGCTCTGCTCCGAGGCTTTATTCAACATTTTTTATCTAAATATGGAGAAGGCTGCGCTCAACTCAGGCAATTCAGGCCGATTACATTTTTTATTTTAAAATAACTTTGTTTTGGAAAATCAAAGAGCAAGTCTGCAGGCCATATACCAACATCTCTTACATTTTTCGAGTTCATTAATAATTGCTTATGAAATTTTTCAAAAAAGAGCCTTTAGTATATTTCATGCCTTCCGCACTTTTCTTCTGTAGGAGGAAATTAATTTTTAATTAAAATACGCAGTTTTCTTAATCAGATTAAACCATTTTAAAGCAAACCTTTTTTAATTAAAACACATTTCCATACAGTTTGCTTGTAAGCGTTAGTTTTACATAAGTGTTAAATGCATAGATTCGCTTTTAAACTGCTTACTCTTCGAAGGAAAGCGGAGAGATTTTAGCTTTAAGCGACTTTGCTGACTCGTTTTATCCAAGATCATAAGATCTCTTATTTGTGCATTAGTGGAGTGGTGCTTTTTTATTTTTGTTTTTGCTGCTTTCGGTCTCTAAAATCACTATTTTTTTAATTAAATTTTTAATTAAACATGAGCTGATCCCTGCACTTTCTCCAAAAGGGTTAACATGGTATGGTCTCTATAGATATTACTTTGTTTCTTAAAGATTTTTCAATAAAGTTGACTAATTAATCTTCAGCTTGCAATGTCATTAAATATACATAGCAAAGATCGAGTTTATAAGCCTATAATCTTTTTTATTTTATAAGTCACAAATTTATTAACTTGATTGAAGCTATAAATTCTTGAAGCTTTATGATCTCGATACTTTTAGCTAGTGAAATCTTAGCTTAGCGAAATTACGATCATATTCAATTTAATCAGGTTAATTTCTCAAGGAAGACACGTTAATAAATCCAGCGCAGCCATACATTATAAAATCATTAAATCGTTATACAAAATCGATTCTAACAGGAGTAACCAGTTCGAGTGTCAAAGCGGGCCGGTCTCCGTAAAACGTCAGCCACCTGGAAATAATTGAGTCTAAAATTTCATTCGCAGGTAGAGAGAGAGAGAGAGAGAGAGAGAGAGAGAGAGCCGTCTTTCAAAAGACTGTTTGAGTAACGCGATTCGCGCCCCCCGCTCGTTGCAGACTGCACACGAGGACGAGAGTATCCCCGGCTCTCGCTCATTTAACGAACAAACGAAAATTGCATTTCGCACTCGTGTGGAATAAACAAGCCGGCCCTAAATAGCCAGTTGAATAATATAATATGTATATACGTAGGCGATTTTTCCGAAATAAACTTTTCAGATAACTGCTGGAGAATTTGAAAGAGGCGGCGGGAGCAAGTGTTTCTCGCGACTGCAGGAGATCGGAAATCTATTATATCGAGCTGCGAGAGGCGTAGCGCTGATCGAGCCTCGCGCTTCTACAGATGCACCTGCTCCCGACTCTACTTATACGTAATGCTTCTCGACTTGCTATCTATATAACGTTTGTGCTGCGTCTTTTTGGGTCAAAGAAATAATAGTAACTTTTCTAAAGAGTCAAGTATTTTGCTCGGCTCTGTAGTTTGCTTTAACTTTATGCTAGCGGCTAGTATGTTGTTAAAGTTCAGCGGGATGATCGTCCTTTGAAATTCGTCCTTTTTTACTTTTTTACTTGCGGTAATAGTTATATGTACGATAATATGAAAATTTTCGTGGCTTTAAGGAAGTCTGCTGAACAGTCGAATTCTCAAATTTACAAAAAGTAAATAAAGCTCTCAGCACAAATGCAACAAGAAAGGCACAATATTTTACTTCCAGTTACTCCGGCGAGCAGTGTTCCATTCGACCGTCCTATATATAATAAATTTAGACGCGAGCGAAAAAAGTGGAAAAGACAGGGCGCATGGAAATAACAAAGATGAATTCGCGAGGTAAGAGCGGAAAAACGAGTAAATAATAATAAACGGACGGGCGGAATGCAGCCGGAGCACTGGAAAAGAATAAGATCGCGATAAAGCAAGTGCACCGAGAGGTAGTGAAAAAAAAAAGAAGCGAGA
>JAPYZA010006092.1:0-11707 GCA_030522685.1 Eupelmus azureus | reverse complement strand
AAAATCAAAAACTAGTAACATCTTGTGTTCGGTGAAGATCAATAAAATTTTCTTTCACGTACAAAAACTCCCGAACAATAACATCATTTCGAACGAATAGATTAAATTTTCATAATTAATCCAAACAATTTAAATTTTTATATATGAAAACACAATTATACTTAGAAATGAAATTGATTTAGGCAATGATCAGGGATTTTCAAGAAAGATACAACATAAAATCGATTTTATTAAATCACCTTTATAATTAAAAATAACAGTATACAAATAAAGCCTGCTAAACATTAAGTCTGCTTCTGCTTAACGACGTGCGCCAGATCGTATTTACCGCGAACGCACCTTATTTTAACACCGGGAACATCCTTACATCGTCCGTTCCTCACCAGAACAATGTTGTGCTCTTGTAGGTTGTGTCCGATACCTACAACAAAAAAACATGGAGAAAAAAAGCTCAGAAGGCGTGGAAAACAAGCTTTTCATAATTTTAATAAGACAGATCAGTTTTACCTGGAACGAACGCAATCATCTCCTTGCCGGTCGATAGCCGAACAAGGACGCACTTTCTATTGGCCGAGTTGGGCTTCTTGGGCTTTTTGATGAGGGTTTTGAGTACCACGCCTTTTGCGAACGGCTTGCCGTCCAGCGGGTTCTTCTTTTTCTTCTTCTTGCGATAATCGCCCTCCTTGTGCAGTTTCCATAGCGTCGTTACTGTACGCATTTGTTGGAGACCTGTCGAATTGAAAAACAAAAGATGGGTTGAGTTCAGGAATGTTTGATTACAAAAAAGTCGTCATTGTATTTGTTTTGAAAATGTTATTGCGTAAGGTAAAATGTGGTAATCTAAATCAAAATAACATTACCTTATGCACCTATTCGTAATAATTAAACGTCAGAAATACCTCTTCGACGTTATCAATAAGAAAGTGTTAAATCTCTTAATTCGATCCAATAACAGTTAAAGGCCCGAAAATGACCCAAATATTACTTAACAGTCCATTAATAAGGCTCGCGTTTCACGAATGGCATCCGACGCCTCACGCATTTCAAAATCACACAATGTTCCTACCCCACAGTCATATTATACAAATTTCTTAAATTAGTAATACGTGACTAATTACGAGCGATCCATGACCGACTGCCAAGGATACACGTAGGCTCCAACAAATTTTCAGATTTATATCGCGTTGCGCGTTCCTGTTTGTTTGTCCGGTAAGTATATAGGAGTAGTATTGCGACACCGGTGCATCTGTATCTATAAGTGTGACTGAACGATTTACACTTTGTTTGGGGAACCTTTAATTCTATTTTAATAACTTTTTAATTGCATGCGCAATAAGATACTATTGTGATCCCGAATGAAATAGAAGAAAATGTTGGGATGCCGATCGCGATAGTAATGTGGTTTATAAATATACGTACCTAATTTAACGTATTGTAATGATCGAAAGACGGGTTTGGATTTATAATTACGGTTCTTTGCGATTGCAATTTGGGGAAATATTTGCGCAATATTAATTAATGAAAAATTTGTTTTATCCGTTGATTAATTAGATGATATAAGAAATTTTTTGATACTATATTTCAATCTTGATTCAATTAATTATAGTTTAAAATTTAATCTGCTTTCCTGATTTTTAACACAAACTTGATAAATAAATCTAGGAAAACTTTAGTAATACCTATATTTTACTCTTGCTTCATAATCCGATTTTAGCGATTTAAGTGATAGATCAGATTTCAACTAAATTTACAATATATTAGATTTCATTAACAATCCATAAACTTTTATTTTTTACTCGGTAAGCCAAAAAATGCAAACATGTCCTAGTTCACGTGTTCGAAAACCGACAAAGACTCCCGTCAGAAAACTCCATACAAAAAATCAATGCAATCCATCAAACACCTCCACAGAATATTTTCCCCGAACTCTCCCATTCTCAAGAACCTGCCAAGAAAAAAAAAAGAAGAACCAAAGTCGACGCAAAAGAAGGTACGAAGAAGCGCAACTCTTCGCGAACCTATCCAAAATCTAGCCCCGTCATTGTGCCATTTCACCGCAGCCGAAAATTCGCGTTAACGGGAGGAGTGCAGGGGCCCCAAAAACATCGGAGAAAACTCTTTCGCCGAGTTGTCTTGGCGACGGAAGAGCATGAATGAAAAGAACCGTCCGAATGAAAGGCCGCAGCGCGAAATATCGAATATGACGAGCGCTTGACATCTGCAAGCCCCGGGGTGGGGCCCTACTCTTTTCTCGCTGGTGCGTGCATAAGCTTATTAAGTAACATTGTTGCGGGACCGGGGCTTTTGCGCGGTCGGAGGTCGCGACATCTTTCTTAGTATATACGTATAGTTTCGCCTTTTTCCGGCGGCTCGCCGCATTTTTTTTGTTTGCTGCAACTGCGGGAGGATCGATTTTGCTTTAGGGAATTCTGGTGATGCGCGGACTTTACGCTTGATTTTTGGGTATGTGTGTACCGTTTCTTGATTTTTTCAGTCGATCTGTGCCTTGGGACTATTCGATGCTCACTAATTTTTAGTGAGATCGTGCGGTACTTGATGTATTGATTTTGGAGTTTTTGACGAATGCGTTGCGTTTGTTGTTGGAGAGATCGTATGAAATAATGGTCGTTAAAAGTTAAATATTTGTGTGGAGTTTGATAATGGAAAAATGTTGTTACGAGAAGCGGTCTAAACGATTTTTAATTCATTATTTTTTCTCACCGAAGGACAGGTCTTTAACTATATGTGAGGTATAGGAATGTCATTTGCTTATGGAATATTTTACAATTCTTTTGAATCATCTAATTAGAAAAGTTAATAACTGTTACACAAAATGAGAAAATCTAAAAATAGAAATGAGTAATGTGAGTAAACGTTTTGATATGTATTTGGACTAAAATATAGATTTCATCAAGAAAAGGTATCAAATTTTGATCATTATATTGACTAATAATAGTAAGTTCATAATGTGAATATCAAAATTATTCAAAATAATACAAAAAATTACTTCACAAAGTCATGATTCAAGTTACAGTTTGAATGTAAGAAAATCTTCGGTATTAAATAAGTAATTCTGCCACATTCAAACTTTTTAAAAATTTGAATATGAAAAAGTAATTATCATTTTTCAGTATTACCCGTAGGATTTACTTCATTCTTTCGAATGATTTCTAATAAATTTGATCGTAATACAGAACTAAATTAGAAAGTATAATGTTTTTTCATAAATTTTGCATAAAATATTGAAGTTAATGTACAAATCCAATTTTGATACTATTAAAATAATTTGGTCATAAATTTCGTAGTGAAAAGTATATACTATTACATCAAAATTGCAGTCAAATACCTGCATACACTTAATGATCCAATCTTTCATAAAGCAATTAGAGTATCTAAATATAGAACCAGATTGTGAAGTATGTTTTGATAATTTTTAAATATTTCCAGATTGTAAATATGTACACATTTTCTATTTATATCTTATAATTCTAATCCTTGGAAGTTTCCTCATTTATAAACCGTACATATAGGTACAGTACAGTCATCAAAAAGTTATTATATATTATCAAAAACTGAAGAGAAAAACCACGTAACACATCATGACGACAAAAACGTAATAATTTAATAACAATCCACACATTCCCACATAACCCCTTTAGATTTGTTTACATATAAAGCAGAGAAAGTTCCGGGTGAAAGCTGTAACCATCTAAGCAGGCCAAAATAAAGCGATCGTCCGCGTAGACATGCACAGAGCCAAAGTCTGGAAGCGAGAGCGAAGGAAGGAAAATAAAGCCTGCCAGGAGCAGGAGCAGGCGATTGTTGTTCATTTCTGGAGATGTAGCTGACCAGCGTCCATCAATGGCAGCAGAAACGACAGATGTGTCCAAAGGGGAGCCCAGCAGCGTTAATCCGACCTAACTCCGCTCGGACTTAACCCGACAGCGCGCGCGACCAGCAGAGCCCATTATGCCCGTGCGCGGGAAGGCAAAAACCCCTTTTCTCGACCCAAGATCAATACGCAAGATTACATTGCGAAAAATTTTCGGAGTTGCCTCTTTTGTCGCCGCTCTGCTCCTTGCGATCTCGCGCGATTCTTTTAAAAGAGAGCCGGACGCGAGGCCGCTCATGCAAATCTCGACATCTTTTACGCTCAATCTCGTCCAGTTTTACATTTTTCTTTGGGGCAGATTTCGGGAGTATTAGCTATTAAAAATGTAGTTTCGAGGCGGGGAAGGTTTGGGCGAAACGCGACGCTGAATACTGAGAGACTGCAGTGTGGATGAATGCGTTGTGAATGGTCAGCGCGCTCGTTCAATATACAAAAGTAGAATATTTTGATTGAACGATAATGTTAAATACTAAAATCAACACTTTCGAAGAATGCATTTATTTTACTTTGCGAGTCTTTTAAAAACACATTTACTAATGCTTTATTCACATGGTAGATTCATACGTGGATTAACAAAGTATATTGTGTGATAAATTAAAATATTTATATTTCTCAAGAAAGGTATAAAAAGAAAATCATCAAAAGATCTATTTTTGAAATAGTTTTCTTTAGCAAAGTATATATAATAAAAATAAATGTTTTGTTGATTTTAGAAAGCTAACTCTTTATAAGGAAAAAATTATTATTAATTGTGTGCTTCCGCGTGTGTATATATAATACGTGTTATTGAACAAATTGGTCTCTTAGAATATTCCAATCATCATCTTCAGAGTTTCAACATATCTCAAACCCTTCTTCTTTCATAAGAATCTGTAAATACTTTTCATTACCTTTTAATTTTTAATAACTTTCTTATTGTCAAATTGTTGTTTTAATTAGAATTATGACTCGACGACAACAATAAAAAATGAGTTTCCCTTTCCTTTATAATAAAGAGGAGGACATTTTCAAAAATGTTTTGCCGTTCTGCAAACCAAGAATAAAAATTCATTCTATTCTACACGTATAAACACATATAATAAACGTATTTTTTACCTTGTACTGATTTATTTCTTGGGTTTTTGTTTTCTTTTGAACAATAAATATGACAACATCTTATAAACCGTGGATTTTTTACTAACATTGTTAAGACCGAAAGATAGTCATTAGAGTATTTCAAAATACAATTGCGAAAAATACAATAAAAAAATGTCATTGTATTTGATTGCGTGACTATTACCAACTACCAAGAAATTATTTGCTTTCATTTGTAAAAAATTAGATATTCTATACAAATTAGATATTGTTTACTCAATAAATCGATACATATAAATAAAATATTCTTTTGCAAGTCCATATCACGATTGTATTTAATTCCAAGAAACCTTAGCATTATTAACAATGCCAATCAACAAGCAAAAAGTACGCAATCAACAACATAAAAGTAGTAAAGATTACTTTTCACACTCGCAAAGAAAGAAGAGAAAAAAAGTCGAAACCACGGAAAAACGAGAAATTTTCCCAAGGCCATCATCCTCATCGTCCGCGAAAATCTCGAATCTCCCGAGAAGCCGGTCAACCGCAAATGGACACGTCACCCCCACCGTAATTTCCTCGCTCTCATCCGCAGCCTCCACACGCATCTCTCACCCCTATGCGACGTCCGCACTCGCCAGTTTTCCACGCTCTCGTCCTCCCCCACCTCTGCGCTGGCCCTTTTTTTGCATCCTCCCTTTCTCTTTCTCTCGCGCTCGCCAGAAAGAGGTAAAGCTTCCGCATTTTTCGCATACAAAAATAGGCCGAGCGTTTTTCGAGAAGAAGGGGGAAAAGCTTCGCACCCTTTCGCACGGATGCTGCGATACACATCGAGCGCGTGCGCGCGTGGATGAAACTCGAGACAGAGAAAGGGCCCTTTCTTTTCGGGAAAAACGGGCCCCTCTTTATACCGGGCGCCTCCTACTACTACCCTTTTTTCCGGGTCCTGAAAGAGGAGAGTAGGGAAGCACTTTGCGCACGATGTTATGGAAATGGGTCAAAGCTCTGTGTGTGTGTAGTGACGCGAGGTTGGAGCGTATGGATATATATGAGGGATAAAGAAAGGGCGAGATTTTAAGAAGCGTTTCCGAGATTTGGAAAACAATCGCGATTGTCGAGACGTATACCTTCTTAAGCGCTTAATTCCATTGTCTGTGTTATGCTGCGTCATTGGATTTTCTTTATTTCCGTGGGTTGCGATTCGGTTTTTGAAGTTTTTAAACGTTAAGGCTTTTTAGGTTTTATGTTTTGTATGTGATAAGTAATAATATTTAAAAAACTAATATTTATTGCATAAAATAGTATAATAAAAAATTTAATGCCATGACTGTACAGTCTGTACTGTGTACACATGAGTTGCATATTTTGTATTTTGTTATAAATTGAAACAGTTATTAATTCGTTATTTTATAGAATGACATCAAGAAGAATGCATCCTTTGCAAAACGAATTTTAACAGTATTTTAAATTAATTTTAACAAATCCTGGTTTTTTTAATATCAACTATTTAACTTTAAATATTGCATGTTTTGGCCACATCAGGATACATTTGTTTTTATACAATTCTGTCTATAAAGTAGTAATAGTAATAGTAGTATTAGTTCGTATGATACAAAGTTTGATTTTAAATTTAATTATAAGTTTTGATTTTGACTTTGTTTTATATAAAAATATTACGAAATAAAAAATTATAAATTATATATTATTTATAACAAACGAAAGGAGACATAAATAAAAGATTAAAAAAATAAGAAAAGATACCGTGGTTTACTAAAAGTCTAACTACATGTAAGTATTTTTTAATCTTTCAATTTTACTAAAGAATCTGAATCATGTTTTATAAAGATTGTCATAAGTTGAAATTATTAATAAAGTCTTAATAAAAAACAAATTCTTGATTTTTCATTTATCTTTACATAATTACAAAGTCCAATACATACGGAACAAAAATATTAAAATATTACAATTACAATAGTAAGTATTTTTTAATTTTACTAAAGAATCTGTATCATGTTTTAAAAAGATTGACATAAATTGAAAGTATTAATAAACTATTAATAAAAAATAATTTCTTGATTTTCCATTTGTCTTTACATAACTACAAAGTCAATACATAAGGAACAAAAATATAAAAAGATTGTCACAGAAATAAAAAATATTTTAAGTTAAATAGCTAAATAAAAATAAAAGGCCCATCAACATGAATTTCACAAACTAAGTTTTATACAAAAGTTTTGGAAATAAAATTCTAAATTCTAAACTCCAAAATCTATTTCCAAATACAGGATACTCAACTTGTCAGTAAAATTTCTTAAAAGTTCAAAATAATGTCAATAATATAAAAATTATATTGTGTCTGGATGTATTGAACTATCTTACACTGTATCCAGAATTTTGAAAATGCAATCGCATCCAAAAGTAGATGCTTTTATTTTAATTTGATCAAATGAAAAAATAGAAGCATATAAGAATTACCTTGCATTGAAGTTTCTAAACATTTTCTGGCTGCCATCAATATACTTCCTGCACAAAAACAATTTAATAAGACCTTTTGATATAATCTTATTTATAATAGAATTTTTATTAACTATTCGATCATGTTTATAATTAATCAATATATTACCTCCTGTATTATTTACATAATTGTATTTGGATAATGCCAAGGAACTTCCTGTAGAAAATTTAATATTTATAGTTAATGCAAAATCTCCTTTAAAATGACAGTTTCAAATTTGAGTATTATATTTGCAATTTCATATGTAATTCACATATCACATATAAAATTTAAAAGCTTTTGAGGTTAGATAACCTACACAAATATTATTCCTTAAATAAATAAATTACCTTCAACAGCTCTTCCAAGACATACCCTTGCTAAGCTTGTAACACTCTTAGCAATGATGTTCATTTTTACAAGAATGTTGCTTAGCCTAAATAAATAAATTCTCTAAAAAATAACAAATTAGTTGTTCTTCACAACATCTTGTCTTATGCTACTACAAAATATAGCCCAGAACTAAACCGCTAAACATGCGTCGGTATGGCAGATTGAACCTCTCAACCGTTGGTAAGTCTTGTCATGAAATTGTAATCGCACTTATCGACATTTTTAAATAATTTTTTTTATGGTTTATAATTTAGACATTTTTTTTTATATTTAAAATAAAACTTTTCGTAAACGATTATAAAAATAGAATTATATTTTAAAAGCAAAGTAAAACGTACTTCTTTTATATTTTTGAATTTTTGATTTGCGATTATCTGAATTCATTAAAAGTTACTTTAACACTAACATTCTTTTTTTGTAACATCTAATTAAATTTTTTCTCATGCAATAAAGTTATTGCAAAATACGCCGATAGTGTAATAGACGTATCTTTTAATTGCATTTCTATACTTATTTTTTATAATTATACACTAGGTATATTGTTGCCCTTGTCAATCTTATTTCACTACTCGAGGCTACTCCTCTATTACATAATTTTTATAAACAATATGTTTCCAAACAATCTAGCTGCAGCTATGGAAATCCCAACGAAAAAAATTCTCAAAACGTTTTTTCCACCTCATTAAAATTCGAGCTCATTAAATTCCCAGCAGAGTCAAGTGGCAGGTGAAATAATCCTCGAAAACAGTAGATAAAAGGCCCGAGCGCAACAATATTCCGAAATCTCTTTCCCACTCAATTACACGCTATATCAAAGTCAGATATAATTGAAGTTCGCGCCATTAACGCGTAAGTTTCGGAACACGCCCATATACCACGGCAACAATCGCCGCGCGAATCTGGGACAGCGGGACAATGAGGAAAAGTGTATATGTGTAGACAATAATTCAGCTTTGATTTCAGAGGAAGGATTCTTTATTCAGAAATTAAAATCTCTCAAAAACTTAAATGACACAATATCAATGCAGACGTAGACAACAGTTTAAAAAAATACAATATCCAAGGAACTAATCCGTAAACTCAAATCTTGATCCAATTGGCCGCGCAAGACTGCGCTTATAATCTCTCCAAATTTCCAGCATCGAATCGGCAGAGTACAAAAAGGTAGAAAGATCGTAGAAAAAGCGTATCAAGGGCTTCAGCTCTCATCCTTAGCCATTTACCAATAATGACCAGCATTCAGGTAGTTGACACCACCGTGTCCAAGACCGTGTCCAAGAGCTACGCCATGTCCAGCAAGACCAAGTCCGTGTCCGGAATAACCAAGTCCGGAATAACCGAGTCCAGAGTAGCCAAGACTGTTGTAGCGCAGAGGAGCGGCGTAGGCATGGTTGTAGCCGCCGCTGTAGCTCACTGCCGGGGCGTGCGAGTAGGCTGGCAAGACCGCGGCGTGGTTAACCGCCGAGACGTAGGGGGCAGCGCCGAGGTGGCCACCGTAACCTGGGCGCGAGGAAAAAAATTATGATATGGTTATACGTATGAGAAAAATCGAGAGGTAATTTTGATATCGATACACATTCGCGCGCGCGCGCTTGCGAAATCGTGTAATTTGTACGCTCTCGATGCTTGATGGACTTTTCTTGTTCTATTAGCCTTCGACAGCGCGGGAGTCGGATGGGGGATCGGGTTACGACACGGCTGAGGTGTAGCCGAGCTGGCTATTGTGCTGAGGTGAGGAAAAATGCTGATTGAGCTTCGATGCTCGGGTTAAATAGGTGGATGTAGAGGAGTGTTTGGGTGGATGTTGCGGGTTTCGAGAGTGATGGGGTTTCAGAGGTTTTCGTGATTTTATGGATTTTTTATTAATAAGTTATGGGCGCTGTGTCAATAATAGGGCATTGTTTGGGAGTTGGAAAAACGTCGGCGATAACAATAACTTGCTTTCAGAGAAGTGCGATTTATCCACATTAAAATCGCGTTTCTGATACTTTTAGGTGTTTATTTTGCTTTGCCTGGAGCTGGGATTTTTATAATTGTTAATAATATTGTTCTACTTGAACGATTATTGAGCTTGAGAGACTTATTTTATCGGGTTTTAATAGAACTTTTCAATCACTGAGATATTAAGCTTCTCAAATGAACTTTACTTATTTTTTTTTATAGATACTTTAAAATAATTTTTGAAGACGTAATATTAGAAATTTTATTTTTGATATTAAAATGAATTTAAAACATAATCATTTTTTCTTTTTCAATTTTTTTACCAAAAAAGTTATAAATAAATTTTTACTCATTTTAATTATATAGTAACAAATGAAATATCGTTATTATTATCTATCGTTAAAAGTTAACTGAACCAAATAGCAATTATTTATAACAAACTTCAACTGTATCATAAACTTATATATAAAAAGAATATATGCAATACTGAGATTATTAAAAAAATTTAATTCTCTTTTAATACACAGGCAATAACGCAACAACAAATCCATAACTAAAATCTATAAAACCATATAATTTCCCAGATTATGAATATTTACCGCAACAAACAAAAATCCTAAACATTACATAAACCCCATTTATATAAAGATCACGATCTCATTGCACATATAATTACTTTAATCGGCATCAGTACTAAACAAGAAAAAAAAAACATTATAAACAGCCATACGACGTCTTACCTCCGTAACCGACTCCAAGACCGTTGTATCCATAACCGCCGTATCCCAGGCCAAGGAGTCCTCTCTTTTCTTGCTTCTTAGCCTCGGCGACGGCCTCCTCGGCGTAGATGGGAGCGGCCACGGCGGCGATGATGGCAATTAGGATCTGTCGGGTGAGCGCAACGCGAAATGCAAATTAGTTACGCCAAAGGGCTTTTAATGTAATCTCGCTGGCTATGGCTTTATTAGCGCCTTTGGGATAAAGTTGCGAGTTTGGCGTTTGTAAGGATTTAATTGAGATAAGAAAATAAGGGGGAATTGAGTGGAGGTAGTTTGGTCGTTGGTTTGATGTTGCTTGATTTTTTTTTGTTTTTGGAAATTTGAAAGTTGGGTTGTTTTAAAAATGTGAATACTTTATATTTTTTAAGTAAGAAAAATATTTTTTTGAAATTTTTTTTAATTGAAAATAAATATTGCATTTTTTAGAATCAGGCTTTGATTTTGAAGTGCAGTATTCGATTTTTCTAGAAATGAACTACTCTAACAAGTTTACTATAAATTTTTACTAAGCTTTTTGATTTACTTTTTATTTTTACTCAACTTTTTCAAAGCTTTTTGATTAAGTTTTTATTTTATTTATTGAATTTTTATAAAATTACAATTTAACTGATTGTTTCAAAACAATACCCCTCTTTTCATTGAAAACATTTTTTAATGAAAACATTCTGAAAACGAACTCACGACTGAAATAACAAAGGAGAAAAGAAAATTAAAAAAAAATTTTAATTTAATTTTATGAACAGCCCTTTTAGTAACTCGA
Organism: Eupelmus azureus; assembly: GCA_030522685.1. NCBI lineage: Eukaryota > Metazoa > Arthropoda > Insecta > Hymenoptera > Eupelmidae > Eupelmus > Eupelmus azureus. Next base: position 374 of record JAPYZA010006092.1, on the reverse strand, counting down.
ATCAGCTGCTATATATAGAACTTTAAAAATCTCTTTTTCAAACAAGTATATTTTTTACAAAACACTTTAACAAACACAACAATCCTTCCTCCAACCGATACAATTTCAAATTCTTACAAAACGCATTTACCAATCGATCCTAACCGATCATCCAACAAACGGCCAAACACCATCTCCCCTATAAAAAAATCCTCAATCCCATCAACCCACCGCGAAATTACAACGTCCCTATAGGGACTACAGCCAAACCCTCAACTTTATCCTTGCAACGTATAACAAATACTCACGAAGGTCTTCATGATGCTGCACGCAAAGTAGTCTTCAGGGTAACAGAGGAGAGTCCGTACTGTAAGTCTGCTTAGTTAGGCAGGATA
>JAPYZA010006091.1:0-12353 GCA_030522685.1 Eupelmus azureus | reverse complement strand
AATCCGTGCGCGCTCACCTTAACGTTAAAAGTCATCGTCTCGCCGACGAGCTGGGGCTCGTCCCACTCGAAGTGCACGCGGCAATTGCTGGGCAGCAGGTACTTGCCGGTGACGTACTGCAGAAGCGAGTGCTTGGCCTCGGGGGCGAGGGCCGGCTGGGTCATCGCCGCGAGGGTGACGAGCCCCGCGACGGACACCGACACCACCAGCATTCCCCCTGGAAAGCAAAGTTGAACTATGCGTTAAGGATCGCACGAGCGAGGAGCATATTTTTTTTTTGAGAGGAAATAGTTGCGGAAGCTTTAGGTTTTTAAGTGGTATATGCGAGAATAGTTAATGGCGATCGTGGTTGTGCTGTCACGCTAGATTTAATGGATTTTTTTTAATGATGTGGAATGGATTGGTAGTTGTGTAGGATGGGTTGTATTAAGAGATTTTCTTTTGGTTTTATTTGGGCATTATAATATTTTTGATCAAGAGCGTGGAGTGGGTATCGCATTTGACATTGGTGATTAATGCGATTTAATCTTGTATGAAATTTCTCTTTTTTAGGTTTAAGGAAAACGTAATATAAAAAGATTACAAACAAGAGTCTACAATCATTTTTTCTTTCAATTTTTGCAAACACGTAAATGCAAAAATTTGGACATTTGTAATGTTTAAATATTTAAATACTTTTAAAATGTAATAATACTGTTAAGTAAAACTAATTTAAAACGTTATTAATATCATAACTTTTTTCTTTTCTACTTTCATTGAAAGAACATAATAATTTTGATAATTTAAGAATTATAATTTTAATGTAACAAGTAATGCTATGCAGCTTTTCTAAAAGATAAACATGATATTCTTCATATTTTAAAGGTATTTTGACATAGTTATCTCAAAAAATATAAAAAAATTACTTGTGTTCCACATTTTTTAATTTAGATAATTTATTATATTTAAAAAAGTTCAACTATATAATTAAATAAACAACTGCATTTCTATTTCTTCAGTTTTTTATGAACTACACTTATTTATTTCTGTAACAGTGACTCACTCCTACCAAATTACACTTTCTTTTACTATTTTCGAATAGTTTCTATAAACATTATAGACAAAATTTAATTTTTTTATTTTTGGCGACAATGCGCTTACTGAACGTATAAACAATAACTACGTCGAAAAAAACGTTGGGCATTAATCGACGAGATAATTATCATGCCAGATTAGTTACTGATAAGCTGACATAACGAAATGATAAGTATGTTTGTTTAATTACGCACATGGAACCCAGTTCTATGTTTCTGATTCATCACAATATCACAAGATTCCAAATATTATTGTTATATTCCTAAGTACTGTTACAGTATACAAATATGAATAATTGCAATATTTGTTGTTAAATTAATGAAATTTGATTGAAATTTGATTAAGTCCAGTGAATCAAAATGAAATTTTAATAAATTAACACTAATGATGCATAAATTGAATCAGTTATACTATAAACGTTTCTCAAAGTAATTAGGTCAAGCGAATTTTATTAATTTTTATTTCTACACGTAATCAATTTCCAGTAAAATTTATTCTTTAATGAAAACGATTTTTTACGAGGTAAAAGTTTTGTAATCTTATCTTATCTGTACTTCTTAAATATTGATTTTATAAGGTTTTTTGATGTATGAGCTTTCTGAAACATACAATTTTTAGAAACTAACCTCTGAAAAACTATTCTTTGTGAAAGCAAAATTGATAACCTGTAGTTTAAATGACATAGGTATTTGCTTGTTTTAATCCTCAAACTTTCATGAAAATGAAAAATGTTTTAAAGGGTGCTTAAAAGCAGCTTGTAATAAATCTAAATTTAAAAGTAAACTAAGTAAAACCTAATAAAACTAAATCGATTAAAACGTGGTAATACAATACTTTGACTTCTTCTCTTAAAAACTTTCACTGTAACAGGTATTAGTCTATTCTAACATCATGTGTTCATCGATTTAGAAAAAAAAACTGTCCTTTATTAACAAGAAAATTCTCGAGAAAAAGAAAAAGCATATTTTTTGAATCACAAATAAAAATTTAATTTTCAAGTTATATAACAATTAGCTTCATAAAGCATGAAAGTATAATAGTGTTGAAAATCCGTTTCTAAAACATTCAACGTATCAGTTTTGGAAAGATTTTTAGAAAAGTATGTAATGATTTATAACAGACAAACTGAAAGAACATTAATCATAGCTTATCATAGCTTAAATACACGTCTATAATGAAATTACGTAATTGAAAACTAAAATGTTTTAGAACACACAACTTTCTAAAATAGATAAAAGCAACCAAACTTTTTTCATTAAACATTCAAAGCAAGAAAAACAAAACGCGCCGAGGAAGCGAAGCCCCAAAAAAGCGTCATCACCCAAACGAGTCGATTGTTTCCCTCGTCATCTCACGAAACGGTCCAGAGCCCACGCTCTTGTAAAAAAGGCGAAGCCACCTCGCGCCCTCGAGAAAACTCGAGTCGCCTTCTTCCAAATGAATAGGGTTGAAAACAAAAAAAAAGAACTAAGCAGCTGAAAGAAGCAGCGTATACGTACCCCAGGTCCAAGCATCTTGATGCTGGCTATTCTTGACTACGGAGCTCCAAAGGTCCGCCTTGAGTACGTCCAAGTCCTCCTTTGATGTAGGCAGCGTCTGGCGGGCCTGGATCCAGCGGGACAGGTCTTTGCCCAGCGCTGCCCTGGCCGCGTTGTCCTCCACCCAGTAGACGTCCTCCAACGACACCACCTCCATTTGCATCAATCTGCCGTTTTTTTTTTTCAGTGATGAAACAGACGAGATAGGTTGAATTAGGTTATTTGCATTTATGCAGCGATGAATTTCGCGCGTCTTTGGTCTTTCTCGTTACGCGACACTCGTGTGTGTATACGAGTTTAATTATGATCCTCGCCGGCGCATAAATAACGCGCCTGCACATCCAGCGGATTTATGAATTCGAGCGCTTGTCTTACATATTCATGCGAGTGGACGGCTTGCGGTTTCCAGTATTTTCTTATTGGGGTGAAACGAGGGAGCTGCTTTTTTTAAGGGTGGATCGGCTGGGTAATCGATTGAAGACTGGGTTGGTTTGCTGGTTATTTGTGGGGGTAATCGATCTTTTAAAGGTTTTGATACGATTTCGGTTTTACTCATACATTATTTTTTAGTATTACATAATTGTAAGAGGATTTTTTCATTAAAATTGTTTATTCAAATATTTAGTAATTGAGGTTTTTAATGGATAGTTGAAATTTTAGTATATAAATTTTGTTTTTGCCTATATTATTGATTTTTTAAATTAAAAATTTTATTTTATTTTAAACTGATAGTATTAACAGAATATAATGGTAAAAGAAAAATAATACATCCCGCGGTACAGACAGTTTTTAATCTTTTATTAAAATTTATTTTACTTTTTTCAATAGTTATTTCATTATTTCTTATTTAAATATTCACACTATAAGCACTCGACTGCTAAGGTTAGATGAAAGTCAGACTTAAGAAAACATTATCGTCATAAAATATTCATCTAATAAAAATACATGATCCGCTATAGAGAATATTTTAAAAAGATACTATGATTATAATGATTACGAACTTTTAAATTATTTCGAAGTATTTATAACAAGATAATATCGATAAGATATTTTTTAAATGATAAAATTCACAGAATTGAAATAATAAAAATGTAAGTTAACATTCGTTTAGACAATATATTATTAAAGATTGGTCACGCCTCATTCTGTCCTATATCTATAAAATTAATTGAATATATTTTAATGCCAAAAAATTTATTAAAACAGAAAAAAATGTCTAAAGTTACTTTTCTACCTACAATCGATATATACAATGAGGCTATATATGGTTAAAAGAAGGTATACTCTCATAGACATAAATTTTATGCGTAGAAAACTAGTACGAGGGTTTTAACGCGTAGGAAAAAAAGGAAAATATGGCATATAATTTCGTTATTCTACTTATACACTTTTGCTTATTAATAATCATTATTCATTATTTAAATTGTGGAAAAGACATTAAGAATACTTATTAAAAAGAAAAAGAAATTAATTTTTTATATATCTAAGGTTATGATGAATTCATTCTACAATTTCCTTTTAGTATTGATAAAAGAGAGCGAACAACACGTCCGGTTAACCGTACCATTAACAAAAAAATTAAAAAAAACGAAAAAAAAAAACGAAAAAAACATCGGCACCCCTGAAATCCATGCCACAATGGAAAAGCTCCATTCAGGCACAATGCCGTCAGCCAATCCCCTTCAGCGCAACATCCCTTTCAGTGCAGCCCCAAAAAAAGCCAAGCTACACGCCACGAAGCCAGCGTTGTCCTACCTCCCGCAATCCAGCTCTCTCGCAATCGCCCAGCCCTCAAAACAAGATTTACGATCCGACGCTTCATACATCGATTCGCAAAAAAAACGCTAGGAATGCAAACCGCTAGCGAAACAATAGCTCGCCCGTACCTCTGATAGTAATTGTGCAGTCCGTGATCGGCGAGCCACTGGCGCAGCACCAGCCGCTGGCGCAGTAGGTGGGCAGCGCGCTGGAGCCGGTCCTCGTCGTGGCGCGGCAGCTCCGGCAGGGCCTCGACCTCGCCGCAGCTCGCCAGGCTCGAAATACCTGCCGACAGACAAACAGAGCGTTCGTTAATATCGTCGCGACTGGCAGCGTTTGTATTTGGCTTTAATTAGCGAGGATATGCGCTGCTCAGCGCGCGGGCCGGCTGGCTGCAGGCTCTGGGATATATAGGGAATCTGGGAAATGTAGGCTGGCGCCTGGTGTAGTAAGTATGCGGTGTATCTTGAATTTCGGAGTCTGGATTCTCGTCGGAGGCGCACTCCGCTGATGGTAAATATTTAAGCTGAAAGGGGAGGCTGTGATTGAGAGGAGATTTTAGCGAGCTGCAGAGAGATTAAGGGGGCCCGGCGCGCTGGGGAGCTTTTGAGAATTCGGGGGAAGAATTTGGGGGTAATTAAAGGTGCGCCGAGCGGCGCTTGGGGAGCTTTGAATTTTAATATTGCACGGTGATAGAAATAATTATCGTTTTGGAGATTTTAACTTGGGATCGTTTAATGATAATAATAATATAGTTTAATAAGAGTAGTTTTGAATTTGTTTTACTTTGTTTCAGATTAAATTCAAGCTTGCAAGCTCAATTCAGAAATTAACTTCTTTGAGAAACAAAAGAGGATTCGTTGTCGAAACTTATTGTCATTCTGCAAATTTGTATCTACAAATTCTAATTGCGTGAGAGTAGTTACATGAAAGTTTTGCATACTTTCTATTATATGCAAAATTCCGATACCGAGCCAGTGGAATTTCGCGTCCTGGTAATCTAATAGCCAGTATCTAGAGTACAAGCTCATATCGAATTTCATGGATTATATATAAAAGTATATATAAAAGTACCATAAAAGTACAAAAAAGCGTAAATGCATAGTTTACTCCTCTTAATATGTTATTGAGAAGTATTATCGGGTGCTGAAACAGACAATACTTTTATTTAGTCTTATAACTTTTCGATGACATCATTCATATTTAGATACTATGACGCGCTGTATGTTGACGCAAATCGGTTCCCACAATGGAGAGCCGCATTTGCAGTGCAGCGGATGCAGATGCTGCACTATTTAGTGCGATAATGCGACGTTAGCTCTCACTTACAATTCGGAGAATCGCAAGTTTAAGACAACGGAGGAGGTGTTATCGTTTTAGCGAAAGCGATATGACGCGTCTCTTTCGCAACGCAGACTCTTGTGGCTGCAGTACAAAAAAAGAAGTAGTCGTCCGGCTAAGAAAGTCCTTTCTTTCTCTATCTCCCTGATAAAGAGAGCTTAAACATGAAATCAACGGATACCTTTAATTGAATTATGCTTTTTATGCTTACTGCAACGTATAATAAACGTTGTAACTAGTTGATTTCTAGAAAACTTTGGTATCTAACATAGTAATTTTTCTCTTACCTCCTCTATCTTTTCATCATTTCTAGAAAATATAGTAATTTACAGTAGACCGTTTTTCTTTATGTAGCATTGTTAAGTGAAAATACAATTAAAAAGGATTTGGTAAAATTACATCTTCTCATTTATCAGCTTTAACGAGGGAACAATTTGAATGCAGCTTTGTTCAAAGAATTGGGAACAATGCATGCCGAAGCATTGGCTGCTGCAGTTCTATTTTAGAATCCAGTACCTCATGCAGGTGAAATCTATTTAATGTTTAAATAGAAGATACGCAGATAAAAGAAATATATCCAGAAATTAGTTTAATTATTTCATTTTTTGGATACACCATTGGTAATAAGTCATATGGTTATAATGTATATATAAATTTTAAGAATTTTTGATAATAAAAAGTATATTTTACGTTTATTTTATACTCATTAATTAAAGTTTGCCATATTGAATTTAAGCAGATTAATTATGCTTTTGTGAAATGATAAATGTACTCAGCTTTTTGATTTTATCAAATATAAAGCCGTACAATAAAAAGTATGCACGAATTATCCAGGCAGTAATTTTGAAAAAATCTTAAATATTCTTTGCATACCGCCGAGAGCTCGAATCGCGAGCGTAGCTGTAACCGTATTTTTCCATTTGCGTGATGAAACGTGAAAGTATAAAATTTTACGAGTGTGCGTTGACTCTTCACATGAACGAAACGCGAAAAATTGATCGAATATGAATTTTGATTTTTATTCACATTGTCACGCAAAACCATTTTATATGCACGATAAAATATACGATTTCCTGCGTGCGGTAGGTATACATTTAAAGGTGAACGAGAAATTTAACTAAAAATCACGCAAGTGTCAAAGAAAATGCGTACGTGACTGAAGTGAGTTAAGTCTAAAAACAGGTCATGTATACGAAATGATTTACTTTCATTAAATGATAATAAGTATTCTGAAATTCAAATCAGCCAAGGAATAATAATACTTATGATGCGAAGCGATGTTTCAATTTTTATTTATGCTTTCTTAGCGAAACAATGCTTATGGATGGATTTTTCAGTAAAATATGTAAATTTTACTGAAGATAAATAAGGCAATAAACAACATCAATATCAAAGTCATAATTTTGCTATTTCTCTAAGTCACTGTTGGATCGAAGTGAAAATACATGTTAAGTCAAGAACAATGAATGGTGAAACTATAAAACATTGTGATCTAAATTCTATTTAGTCAGAAAAAATTCATAATATATATTATTTATAAATATAAACGTATTGCTTAAGATTCCGATAAAGTATTTTATCAAATATCATTATTTATACTGTAAACTCACCAGATGAGGCACTACCGCTAGGTCGCACCGACATCCCGATGGAGGAAATCTCTTCGGTAAAGAAATCTTTGTCTCTTGATCCATATCGATTTTCCGAAGTTGTATCAGGCATTATTACAAAATATTTTTAACCCTCTAACTATTTTGAAGTGAGCATGCTCCTAACAACTTCTCTTCATCTCTAGGATAATTCGAGCTTCTTCGTTGCTTCGATTACGAAACCATTCTGCTGGAATGGATCATAAGCAAAAAGGACCTGAATGAACACAACGATCGAGACATTTTTAGAGCGTAATTAACGAATGAAAGTGGAAACGGAAAGTAATTTCTTCATGCAAACGTATTATGCTGAAGTAGGCTAATATTTTGCATGAACTTATACATTCATCCACTTACTGCACAATGGCTCATTCACAAATTTATGATCACTTAGTCGCCTTTCATCCACACGCAACCCCTTTCTCATGTCAAATGTTTTTCGAGCTCAAACGAGACTAGTGCAACTCCTATCTCTCATTCTTGCTACACAAAATACAGTAGTTTCGGCCAGCTCATTCCATTGTGTAATCGTTTTGCGAAAATAATAGTCAGTAAATTTATCGTTGGAATAATTCAGCGAAAAAATTTAAGCGTTAACTAAATTAGCATTCGCAAAAGGCTAAAATGAATAAGTTATTTGTTTTTATTGGAAATTGCTGAATAAAGTCAATACTTTACGAAATCAGAACACGCTTTATAATTGAATCCAATTATTTATACAGCAGCTGCAGAACAGGACGCTTATCTATAAATAACTCGATCTTTCAATATACCTAGCAGAATTTCGCTCTAGCCCGAGATTGATACACAATAAATCACTTTTTCATTTTCCAGCGAATATTTATTTAGAGCTTTAACTAGCAAATTTCCATTCTCACGGCATTACGCTTTATAGATTTCCTTTAAAATGCATAAAATTGAAATGTCCCTCCGCCCCCTACGAACGACTGCTATCTGCTTTTATGAATTTAGCCGATGCATGAAACATGAGGCACAGCCGGCCTGCGATTGCGTTATTATGCTTCTCTCTCTCTCTCTCTCTCCTCGCAAACCGATCCTCATTGAATATCGTGAATTTTTAGTTACAACAATAAATAATGACGCGCTTCGGAACAATGAGCGCCGTGTTCGCTTTAAAATAAATAAAGAATCGAGTGTCACGCGAGGCGCGCATCCCACATTTACGGGCCGCATGAAACACGAGAAGCGCGCCGGCTTACATTACCTATATTTTTATCCCGAAAAAGCACTTGGCCTGTCAGCCGATGCTAATACGCTTTCCGCGCGTTAGGACATATCGCGCGCCGCGCATTTGCTTACACGCTGGGTAACAGTAGCCAGCTCGGCCGGATCGATTTATTTATTTTAATAACACGGAAATCCTTTTAAAGAAATCGATTTGCGCGCGAAGGTAGGCGTAAGGCACACGAGGCGCGCTGTCTGGTTAATTTTTCATAATTGTAGGTCAAGAGTCCACGTTAAGGTCGTGGGCGCGTCGGGATCCTCGATATATTCTTTTCGCGTTTCTCTCATTCTTTTTCGTCGTCGTCGTCGCCGAGCCGAGTTGAGAAAAAAAAGCCGCCGAGTTTCGTGCCAAGTATATTTCTTTTAAGAGCTAAAGCAACACGCGCAAACACTCCCGGGCCGCGGGGAAACTTTGCGCAGCACAAATGTTTACCCTTGTGGCGATCGCAATGTGATAAAACGAGCTAAATGAGAAAAATTTCGCGGAGCGCAATTGAAGCCAAAATTTTTATTCCGATCGCAACGTCCGCGCGTCGTGTAATTACATTCGATTTTTGGAGTTTATACAATTTACGAGTATTCCGATTCTATATTAATAAACGTTATCACGTTCCTGTATCAGATTAAAATAATAATTAATCAATCAATCACGTTACGCCTGATTATATTAATCTAATGATCGAAAAGGGTTTGACATAATTTCATTAATTTACCGTCAGTGGCCTTTACCAGCAAAACCAACTCTGCATACGTTATAACATCGGTATACACTTCCATAAGCGTTCGATGGCGCGATAGTTTATCATAGTACACGAGTGTCAACACGATACAAAATCAAAAACTTCGATCATCCGTCTTCCGCGACGTCAGGGGATTTTGCGCTAGTCCCCCGGTGTATGAACAACAAGGGAACCTCCGGCCGGCTAAGCAAATATAGCAGAAGAAAATGTTGGCCCTCGACTTGCCCGGCTAGAACTGCGAGAGCGAGACGCAAATATTTGCTTTGCGATTTTACGGGTAAAAAGATCGCGAGTTTGTTAAAAAAAATTTTAAAACAGATAAGTAAGATTTCAAGCTGGGGAGCGCTCGTAAATAAGCGGTTCGCAAAAAAAATTTCCGCTCACTGCGCCGCGCGCGAGAGATAAAAATGCGGTCGGTGAAATACCGCGGGTAATACCTTAAAATGACACGTTTTATGAGGGATTGTTATTTCAGAAAACCTGCGGCAAAAATTTCGAGGGGAAGAATTTCATTAGCCACCGCGAGACGCGTAAGCACTCCGGGAAAAGAGAAACAAGCGGTTCGCCCAGCAGTTGTTCTACTTACGTTTTCAAAACGCACTCTGCCGCGAGACTAGCTGGCAACAAAAAAAAAAAGGAAAATTATCAGGTCGAGAAGATAAATTAGAAGAAGCTAAAACTTTGAAGACCCTTAGAGAGCAGCAGCAGCGGCCCTCTCGGGGTCTAGTGAGGGGAGAGTGTAGCAAGGGTTAAAACGACGACCTCGGGTGTACTCTTGACCTTTTCATTATTGTGCACGTATTCCGACACTGTTATTATTTCGTATACTAACGATCCTTTTTCGGCCTGGCGCGGTCCGGCGGCGAGATATACATGCGGGTATATCTCGTGGAAAGTTGGACGTTCCGCGCGGGGACGGCCGCAGATTGTGTGTATTAGTGTCGGAGGGATAAATAATTAGGTTGGGTATTGCTGTGTCTCTGTTTTATTTTATAATCTATTTAAATGCGAGATTTCAATGCGCTGGATACTAATGGATTGAGTAATTGATTTATTCATGAAGTAATAAAACGCGCTGTGTTTATGTTTCGTTTTAATGTTGTTTGCCCTGACGAAAATCATCATAATTCAACTTAGCTTCTAATTATATCTTTATTGCCGAACGTGCTTCTCAAATCGAGATTTCATACCCCTCATAAAACTTCTCGGAGCACATTACCATAAAAGTCTAAAAGTTATAAAGAACCCGACCAAACCACATTTGCACAAGCAGACGATAACAACCACACGCATCACCCTGACACACAACCTATTCACACTCCATCAGAAAATCAAAATCACACGACAAACCCAATCGCTCAGCGCCCACTCAAGTCGTTCAGCTGACACGAATCTCCATGACGCATGCATAATCGAATCCTCGACCACAAATATCCACACATCCGCAATACAAATAAGTAACAAGCCGCGGCGAGGCATCACGTATATAATCCTAAAGCCACGCGAGTCCAGCTGAGCCGATGCCGCAGTGCAAAGACAAGCCCAAGAGGCCGCAACGCGTACCCCTGATTACATGCACATTCGCGCTCCATATGAAAAGGCGAGCTCAAGATCGATTCTATACAGTCTTTGTCTTTCGAGACGCAATTCGCTGGACAATGTCGCTTTTCTCCGAAGCCTGGTAATTACATTTCCAATTTCGTTAACCCACTTTTTACATAAGCGCGGTGATTTCGCCTGGTATATGCATGAGTCTCGGGGATGAATAAGTTGCGGGGATGCATGTCGAGGAAGGAAGGAGGCGAGCTTCGCTTTTTTCTTTGGGACGAGATTGGGAAAAGTTGGTCGGCAGCTTGAAAAATGGGAGCGATTATTTTGATGGGCGCTTTCATTGCCAATCAAAATTTAATGCCCCCGCCGAAGCTGGGTTATACTGCAGTTATAAAGTGTAATAACTGTTATAACAAGATGCTGCCGATTCGACGTATTTCAGGCTCGGGTTCTGCTCTACGCCCGCGCGATCGATCTGGCCTGTGTGTTAAATCGATTTGGGTTTTTATAGAATAAGTAGATTTGGGAGAAGCGAAAATTAATGGATCTATTTAAGAGCTTTATTTGGAGGAACTTGATTATGAACTCCAAGTGATATTTTTAAGTGCACGGCTTTTTTTTAATATATTGCAGGTGGTTTCTTTGTGAATATCGGTATAATACGTGTAAATAAAGTTAAGGAAAATGTAATTTGTAAACGCTCGTGAAAAATAAACTCTATAATCTACGTTGTTGCGTTAAGTTATCTCTCCTAATAATCAACTTATAGGTAACAAGAAGCTATTATTAAGCTATACGTTTCAATCAAATTATGTGTAATATCCACGGAACTCTATACACCCTTAGTAATTAGGTCAGAAACAGCTTTATGTATAAAACTCAATAAAAACTTAATGTACAAAAGCTATTATTAATATCTAACGTTCCTAATAAATCCTTGGAAAATAATATTGGATGGTTTTAATTAAAACGGACGAAAGCATTATTTAATCAATATTATAATTTAATTAAAATCATGCTTTTTGACATAATTTAATTAGAAGATCGTTATCATAATTTTTCGAAACTTTTATAAACAAACTAATTGGACTGACTAAAAGCTTTTTCAGCAAATTAACATACTTTTTTAATTTTCAAAAATTCATTACAGCGCCGTAGTTAATATTCCAAAATTAGTTTTGTTAACGCAAATACCCACTCTATTAATCACTTTGACTGCAAAACACAAACAACAATTGACGACCTTTTAATCACAACACGGCCGGCAGCGTAATTTGTCATAAATCTAAAATATCCGCGTACATTCCCGAAATTACCCGCCGCGATTAATCAGCCCTATTGAGCGAAAACAGCCTGCAATTTCCCCCCACGGCGCAATAAAATAAAAATGCTAATCCCTCGGCTCGCATTACCCGTCGCACGCCACCAACAAAACAAAACCTCGCAATTAAAAAAAA
>JAPYZA010006089.1:0-11445 GCA_030522685.1 Eupelmus azureus | reverse complement strand
GTACTTGAAACTTTATACGCGGCTTTTTGGCTTAACGGATTATGCCCGTTTTGTGTCATTAGTGATGTAATGGGTTGGCGTAATGTGAAAAATTTATTGAAAGTATATACGTTTTATTTTTAAATAACGGTTTTTTAAGAGTTCATAGTGTATTTAGTATAAAAATTTATTTGGTATTTAAATTGGAAATTTCTTCAAAGATCTTATAAATGCCTATTTTTTTGTCCATTTTCTATTTTATAAACTTATAAATTAATTGGCTAATATATTTAAATTAGTACACTATTCAGTACTTATTTAAAGTTTGATAAACTACCTTTGAAATCCTTATACCGTAAGGTGCAAAAAATGTACTGTCAACTTTTTATGTAATTTTATACTTTTTGAATAATTATCAATTTAAATTAATTTAGTCAATTTTAATCATTATTGTGTTATGATTAATGATTTTGATTAAAACTTTAAAAATTATTTACACTTAGAACAAATTAAATTTGTTAATAAACTTAAATTATTTTCAATCATAAAAATAAAATATAAAAAAATACTTAAATACAAAAGGCAAGGCAAAATAGCTTCTAACCTTAAGCAATGAAAGCTGAATGTTTTTCTGCAACTACAATCGTATTCCCCTCAAAAAGACAGTTTCTCCCCAAAAAATACAGTTTACACTATCGCGCCCGTAACTGTTCAATCCAAGCCTCATTGTCCACCGCCCCAGCCTCCAGCCATCCTCCCTCCCATCTAAAAAAAATCCATCCACCGGCAAAGAAGAACCAAAAAAAAATAGCATCCTCAAAAAACCAGCGCTCGCCTCATCCCCCAATATAAAACGTATAATCCCTCGCGATTCCGGCGATTCGGCCATATAGGCCACATGATATACACAGGGTGGTCCGCCTTCGCCTAATCCCGAAAGCCATTATTCCCGCCACGAGTCTCCTCTGCTCTCGCGCCGGCCATTGTCCTGCAGAAAAAATAGAGGCGCGCATGGCTCAGCTCTCTTTCAGCGTGCAACACACACACACACGTGAGGAGGCATATTATAGGCGTGAAACGATCCGTAATTTGTCACGGCGCAACAGAGAGAGCTTAAGACTCTCGCTCGCTTTTGAGATAAAGAGGAAGAAGAGCTGTCTGCCCGGGGCCGGCTGCTGCGAGGATGGAAAAATCGAGGAGTGGGAGGATGCGTTTGTCTGCGAGTGGGGAAAGGAAAACACGGGACAGCACGAACGGCTGGACTTGCGTGAGAGGGTCGAGGGTGGCCGGACTATGGAAATCGCGCTAAATAGCGCGGTAATTCGCCGGATCGGCTGGTTTGGCTTTACGGGTGGATGGTTGGGGTGTTGAGGCATGCAAATTTTTGGCGGTTTTTTTCAAAAGGGCTTTATTGGAGGAATGTGTTTGATGGATTTGTTTGAAGGATGGGTTTTGTGGTTTTGTTGAAGTTTTTGGAAATGTACGGAAATTTGATGTTTCGTTGTGAAATTAAATTAAAATTGATTGACATCTTGTAAAATGATTCGAGTTTGTCAACTCGATCTGTTATAGATCGACAATACAAAATTCATTATTTAAACAAAAGTAAATCCGAGACGTTAAGTATTGATTACCGTTGAAGTATAATTTCTGACTGCAGTTTTAATTATTACAAGCCTTCAAAAGTTATAATAATCTACAGAAAGACGAAGTTTCAAAATTAATTATCCCCAAATACTTAAATTACAATTTCCTCCGAGAAAATTCCAAATTTAAACCCACCAGCCAGACTAAAACTCAACCCACAACCATTCATTTTTCATCAAACTCCAGCATCCAAATCAATCCCATCCGCAATAACCCAGCACCTAAAATCAAGCGGAAGATCCGTTATAACACCCGGCAGAAATTAGAATCTCCGAAAACATCTCACCTCATCCCAGAGCTCACGGAGCCACGCGCGCGGCCCTATCTCACGTCCTGGCCGCTAACACGTAACTCCGGCCCGCGCACTTAGCCTGCGCGAAAGATATTCATTTTGCCCGCTTCGGGTCGGACATTCGTGAGCATAAAGCCTCCTTCTCTCTCTCTCTCTCGCTTGGCGCGAGAGTTTTGTTTCTGCCGGCCCCGGCGCATTTTTCACTCCTCCGGGAATCTTCCTTTCTCCGCGGCGTGTGTCTCTCTATGTACGTGCAGCGCCGAGCGCGCGATGGGAATTCGCCTTTCGAATCTCGCGCATAGGCGAGCTGCTCTCTTCGTGTCGAAGCGCGAGCGGCGCAGGCCGAGAGTGTGGGTATGTATGGCTGCTCGAAGGGATTAATAATAACGCGAGAGCGGGACGGCCGCGTGGGGTCGTCAAGTTGGAGATTGGATAATGTGGGGAGTGGGGGGTTGGGGGGTTTTGGGTTGGTGACTTGATTGTTGAGGGGATTGTTGGTTTTTCGTTTAGGTTGGTTTAGATTTTTTGAGTGAGGTTTATTTTGTATTATAAGATTGGGTTATATTGTTGTTTGTAATTTGTTGGGAATGACGTTTGAGGATGGGATTTTGTTTTTTAATTATGTGAATTGTAAATAATGTCGAATTTCGTATTGTCATTTTCTGTTTGAATTGCACCCAGGAAATCTTATTTTATGTTATTCTCTATAATATTTTAAAGAATAATATAGATGAATTAAAAATGAGATTAAAAATTATAATATGATAAGATTTTAAATTAAAAGTATACGTATGCATATGTATGAAAAAAATTGCCAATTCATTATTCTTAACTTAATCTTAATTTAAAGATTTGAAAATAAATATTATGAATAAAAATTATAGTCAACATCGTTTAATTAAAGATAATTTATTATTAAATTGATGTTCATATTGTTACATGAAAGTCATATGAAAACAGTGTTTGGCAACAACAGATAGAATCTCAAAAACATATGCAATAAAACCTATTAATATAATATTAGCGATCGCAACGAATTGTAATGGTACTTCAAAAAGTATATATAATAAATATTTGAATAAAATATTATTGATGAATGTAAGCTTAATAAATAGCTATTTATCTTATAAAATAAATAGATATTTTATTAGAAAATGCTACCTTGCTTTAGAAAAAATGAAAATTTTTTTAATAAAATATAAGTAAAAACGATTATGATGTCTTACAAGTAATATCTACTTATCTGATTTATTTTTAGGTGTCATTGGACATAAATGAAAGATTTAATAGTGATTCGCACTTGGCCGCAAGATGGCGTCGTCTTTTCTGCAAGCGACATACACATCCTTAAAACGTATAATTCAACCGTAAGTCTTATTATTTCACCTTTTCCTCTTAGTCTCTCTGATTATTTCTCAGCTCTCATTTTTTATTCCTAAATAAAATATGGCGCTGAGGAATAGACATAGAGCATTAGAGGAAAAGGTATACCAATAATTCAAACACAAATATTTCAATACATATTACTGATTATCTTACCCCGATAACGCCGCAATTATCATTACAAAACGGTAAACCATCCAATCGTTTACCTAGCGGAAAACCGTCTCTTATCCACCCACATCTCCCGAAAATTAATAAAGCATCTGCCTTCAAAGTCCCCAAGCTCTCTTCCTGCCCACCTTTCCTCAACCACGGAACAATACACACCGCTCATACTATCACAGCCTGACTCACGTCCCTCTCGCAGTAAAATAAAAAAGGCCGATTCGTGTCTACTCCGAAGACTTATCACCGCGAGCAAATACACCTCTCTCGATGAAAAAGCCGCACCGGAAAGAAAGAAAAGAAAGAGCCATGCACTGGCCGCTTCACCTGTGCGTCCCCTTATCTGGACAAACAGGCGCGCGTCCGTTCCTTTTTTCCTCCTCTCGTATCTCGCCGCCTCGAAAAAGCGACGGCAAACACGCAGCAGTGACCGAACGATCCCCTCCCTCTCGCGCATATAAAAGACGGCGCGCACCGCTAAGTCCACATGCTGTATAGTAGGGGACCGAGGGTTACAACGTCCAACCCCTCGTGAATTTTTTTCTCTCCTTCTTGCGGTCAAGTGAAATCCGATCGCGGAGGAGGAGGAGAATTCGGGATATGTACAGTTAGCTCCTTTCTAGTGTGTGTTTTTAGAGGACGCGCGGAGCGCAACAAGTCCATGTATATGCGTCTTCTGCTCCATTTATCAGACGCAGGCTCGGGGTACGGTTTAAGTAGCGCTGCTTTTTTTTCGATTCCGAGTGCTTCTTTCGAGGGGTGTAAGCTTTGGGTTTTTCGGTGGGTATGGGTGTGTGTGGGACCGGAAGGGAGGTTAACGGGATTCTAGGATTTTGGAGGTTAATCGAAAGGCTCTGATTTCGTTTGCTGGCAGTGGGTTTTAATCCTAGGGTAAATAATGTTTCGAGGGCAAATACTGTTTTTGATATGGAGTAATGTTAATTTTTTTTAAGTTCGATTCGTTTCCTTGCTCGTATTTTTCAATCAAATTAAAAGCCCATCGTTTTCAAATATTTAGTATTAGTGAATAATAATTCTTAAAAATGACTTTTTCATCCACTCTACTTATAAACTCATCTCAGCCGCCATAACACACCGCGAAACCCAGCTAATACAGACCTCAGAAATAAACGCGCAACGTAAATAGTATTAATCACGCCGCTTACCCTACTTCCAGCCTCCAACCTACACCTTACACACACACACTCTCATCGCAATCGAAAGCTCACCTCTCGAGACACGAGGAAGAACCAGCAGCGCGCTCAACCCTACCCTCAACCTCTCTTTCAATTTCACCGCGAATACAGACCCGGAGAGGTCGAGCTCCGCTACGGGCCCCCATGTAGACACAGCCAGAAATGAAAATTTCTGAAACGGCCGGGAGATTACAGACGGCGAGTTGGGGGCACCATAAATCGCGCGAGAAGCCGATCGTCTGGACTTGTGCCGCTCGTGGGATGTACACGTAGCACACGTTTCGCGCGGCGGGCTCGGGGCTATCGATCTCCATTACGTATAGGCCTTTGATTGGCCTGCAGCTGATTTGCCTATGCCCGCCGCCGCTTTCCATAGTCCGTTTCGTCCGCTCCTTTCATCCTGAGAGTGGCGGCTTGAGAAACGGTTTATGAAGGTTTAGAGGCTGCGCTGTTTATTTTGGGTGGCTGTGTTGCTGGTGGGTGTTTGTGGGTATGGATTTTTTTTGGGTGATTTATTGTTTTTTGGGAGGGTGATTTGGTGTGGCTGATTATGGTTCAAGGGATCGTGTCATAGATGTTAAGAAATATGTTTAAGAAATTAGTATTACTATTACAATGCTATCTTTAAATTAATATATATTTTTCAAAAAAAAGTATAATTTAATCACGTTAAAAATAAAAATGATTTACTAGGATCGGGTAATAACATCTGCAACTAGAGGGCAAAACATAGAGCGCAACGGAATTATAGACGAAAATTAACAAAATCGAACAGTGTAAAACATCGGAGAGACAAAAAAATTAAGTCTCTCATCTTGAATCGCTTAATGCCAAGATTATAAGAAATGTATTTTTAATATAAATATTTTATTTTAAAACAAAATAAATGAATTTAGCACTTTGCCTACGCAAAACAGTGCGCAAAATCGAACTTTGCGCACACCATTTAGAAAAAAATGTTTTTAATGCTCCTGTTTTTGGTTTCGATTTATTTTAAGCATGTATAAATTCACTTACCCAAATAGAACAAAGAAACTTTATCACTAATTAATTGTAACATTAATTGCTTAGTTCTAAGGATACCCATGGTCTTGACAATGTTACTAAATATTCAGTTTTTTTAACAATTATTCTATATCTTCTTTTCACTAATCAAGTTCATTCTTCGTACAGAGTTTATTGACCCATTTGCTATCAAAGTTTTTAAGAACTGTAGTAAATACTCAAGGATGTACTAAGCGAGCTCGTTGAGTCATTTTATGCATTATCTTAGACGTAACTGATTGAGTCAATAACTACTAAGTATTAAACAGTAGTTTTTAAATGTTTTATTTCAGTAGAGTACGAAATAAGATAAAGAAAAAGTGATTCATTTATTAGAATTTTTCTAAACTAAGTGAAAATGTTTGTCTTTATTTAAAAAGTATACCGATCTAACATAGATGCTATTAATGTGACAATACCGTATTGACTTCTTAACTATTAATTCTTCTGAAATACAACTAATTTCAGACTACTATTCTTCAGAAGGAAGATCCTCTTATTGAAAAAGTGTCGGTGATAGCAATGACTCACTACTCGACGACCACCTCGATCGCCACACCTCATTCACACACACTCGAAAAAGCATCCTAAACACCCTTCCATCTAAAAGATAACCCTTCCCAACGAAAGATTAGTCGCAATTCCGGGTAAAAGTTCGCCGGCAAAACTGACCGTAACAGCGAGTCAGCCTTAAAGAAAAAGGCAAAGCTTTGGCTCTCCGTCTCTCTCACTGTCTGGCTCGGCGATAAGGCGGCGATCATTTGTTAGCGCGTCGTCGTGGCATTGTTTCGCGCGTGAGGATCGATAGCTTCTCTCTCTCCCGGCGGCCCAGTACATTGTTTTCCCCGACGCCGAAAGAAAATCCTTCTTCGCAGCTTCGTGTCGTCCGGGATTTGCCATTTCGCCACGTCTATGCACACACACACACACATGCACCTTTCTACGCGAGATAACGTCCGTTTCTTTCGTCGCTGTTTTTCCCTCTCTCTCTCTCCATCTCTCCCTCGCTGCTCAGAGCGAAGTAGTTGTAGCTCCGCGGGCCGCGCATGTACGCGCCGAGGGAAAACAAATTTTCGAGTCACGAGCTCTCTCTGCAGCAGCGCGCGCGCAAATTACCCCGAAAAGATCCCAAGCCCGATCCTTCTTCTTCGCCGCCGCCGCCGCGTTCTCCGTCTATATACACACCTAAGACCTCCAGCGCAACCTCTACGTGTGTATATCGATTTATTGGCGATCGGATCTCCTCGCTGCAGCCTAGCTAGAGAGAGAGAGGCGTCGAGATGCCTCATGCAGGCAATAAGTCAGCCACCGCGCCTGCGTGACGCCTTTTTTTTCCTGGATATCTCGGGGCTTTAATGGGAGGCCTAGCCGCGGCGGGAGGAATAATTGAGCATCTCTCTCTCCTGTATATACGCTCTTTTCTTTATGACCAGACACACCGCGCCGAGGCGCGTGCGGAGAGGAGAGGCAGAAGTTCGAGCCTGTTGAGCAACGCAATAGCGGGACGAAAGTAAAAGTGTATATAGACAGCCGAGCGAGCGAGCGAGCTAGACCGGGAGAGATATACCCTCGGCGGAGAGAGCAGTGGTAAATACAATTGCTGATTTTTTGCAATGCCACTGCCGAGCACGATCGCGCACGTGGATTATGCACCTATGTAAGTATAACGGCGAGAGGCGCGCGAGATGTGTCGGATGGGTGAGGGGGAGAGAGGTGGATTTGCATTTCGCTGGATTCCGAGGGCTTTTTTTTCAGGTGGGGGTTTTTAAGGGGGCTCGTGCGCGGGGTTTTAGGCCCTTCGGTGCATAATGAAGAGAAGGTCACGATTTGGGCTTTTTTCGGTGTGGGTTGGGTGAAATGGTGAATTAGGTTGGGTTGTGGGTTTTTTTCATTTTTGCGTTTATTTTTGTTGGTATTGGGATCGATAAATTACTCTTAGAACCCTCTATTATTGTAACACGTAATTTTGGTAAGCGGGGTTGTATAACTCTGTTAAGTTTTGTTACGACACTTGAAATAAATTAGGACTGAGACTTCTCAAATAAAATCATAATGCATGCACGTATATCAAGTAAATTAGGGTCTATTTTACACAGTACACATATTTTCTTCAGCTTTGGATTTTATATTATTACTGTTCGCTCCTATGTCAGTCAATTGTCAGATTAGCCAATCCACTTAATCAATGACACTTTAGATTCTTACAAATAGACAAGAACAACAAAATTTAACTTCGCTTAAATATACCTTAACTAATGTCGTATAACTACAGATTACCATTAATTGCTAATAATTAATAAATTGACCCAACCGTAATTAACTAAAAAGTCAATATACACTCTAAATCATTTCCAGCCGTGTAGCACATCAGTTTAATTAAATTTATAATACAGCGTGCACGTCTAGTTAGTGGCGTATATAAAACTCAGTTTATCCGAGCCGATATTTTCCGCTAAAGTGTGGGTACAAACGAATAGCCTATCGGAGAAAGCTGCTTTGATTTCTACGAGAAAACCAGTGTTTCCGTACAAAATTGAACAGATAATGATGGTTTATGTCCAATGCTCGGCGCTGAAGACTACACGAAGTCTAATAAGTTTCAAGGGAAACCACCAGAGTTTCAGGCAGTTGCCGTATTCGGAACAATGGACAGTAAGGCGTTAAAATATTTTTTGTTAAATAGCTCGAATTTCACGGATAGCTCCGCGGCTAATTATTCTTTTTTCTACACAATGGCCCAATCAAGAATGCCGTCACGTAATACCTGCTTCACCGTGGATCTAAACGTTAACAAGCCAAATTCAAAAGTTGTGTGTTTACGTATTTTGGAAAATTTCTGAATTACACTTGCAAATATGATTTTTTTTGCATTGACTCGTCTAACGACCAGAAGAGCATCATTAGAAAAAGGCACTTATCCGGCAGCGCCAAAGGCACATACACATACCCGAACCCAGAGCGACCAAAGAGCACAGATCGGCGGCTCGGCGCAAGCTGCACAACAAAGGATTTCAACAGACGTATTAGTCCGTAGCATTCACATAAAATAAGAGAGCCGTAAAAAGGTCTGTCGCTCATATATATATATAACCCCCATAGAAGCAGCCAGAGAGTAAGATCCACAGAGCGCAACAAGAGAGAAGCGCTCGGGTCGATAGGTGCGCTCACAGCCACACATAGGCCCGAAAGAAAGGCTTTCGAAAATCGATGAACCTGCATCACGTATAGGTTCTCTCTCCGCTGGGCTTCCTTGTCGCGGCGCCATTATCGTGTCCGCGTGCGCGCCGCGAGTTGCATTAGGGAGCGCGCGCGCGCGCGCAGGCGTTTAGGTCCTGGTGTGCAGCCAGCTCGCTCGCGCTGGGAAAGGAAGGAGGCAAAAAAGGCCGCTCGCTCGCTCGCGCGAGGCCGAAAAAATGAATTCGTGCGCATCCCGTGCCCACACGTCTAACTTTCACTTCGCGGCGGCGGCGAGAGGTGCAGCGCGACCGAGCGCCCAGAGATGCATCCGACACAAAGTCCTACTCTTCTTTTCCCCGCTCACTCGACCCCTTCTACCTACCTCTCTCTAGCTCGCCGTGAACTCCCACCCACTACACGCTGGCTAGAGCGAATAGTATAGGGACCAAGAGCGGTTAGCTATCTTTCTCCCTCTCCGGCTCTCTGGGTCTGTGTGATTCGAGAATGCACGAGGCGATTTTTTCGGGGCAGAGCACACACACGTGCTGAGAGATTATGAATGGTGTATGGGCGAAAAATTGGCTGATTAAGCGAGCCTTTTGGATTTGAGATTTCAGTTATTAGATTATGTTAATAAGCAATTTATCTGCTCGGCGCTCGAGGATGGTTGTTTGCTGTGAGGTAGCGATGCGAGCGATCAAATTTATTAATTAATTTTGTCGAATGGAAACGGCTTGGGTGGTATCGCCGGCGTAAGAGGTATAATTGATCCAGTAATATTATCTTACTGTGCATTCTCTTGATAATTATACAATTTCAAAGTCAGCTTCTGCGCGAAAGCCACTAATCATCACTTCTAATTCATACTATATCAGATGAATATTAATCTTTTCATTTTCAACAACTATTTAATCGGCGCTGAAGATCTAACGTCAAAATATCAAATTAACACGTTACTTCAATTCCAAACACTTTTCTTCAGCTACATTAATTACAGATCCATCAATCCAGCCATTTTTATCACAGCCGCAAACTTAATCGTCACAACATCGACTACCGGTCACCACAATTTCAACACCTCCCAGCCGCCCCGAGCCAAAAACCCGAGCCCAATCCAAAGCCGATCCCTATCTTAATTACCCTCTCTCTCCATAAACAAGCCACCTATCCAGCGCGCATCAGCTCACCACGACCCGGAGATAATTTCCCTACGCTTACCTTTACACTCACACCGACACTCTAACCTTTTAACCGGTCATCCCGCGCTGGCAAATGACGGCTCTCTCTCCGGTAAGCCAGCACGGCGCTTCTCAGCCCGGCGATCGGTATCAGCCTTGCCACGGCGGCTAATTGATTAATTGCGGAATTTCGACGGCGTTTTACACAGAGAGCGAGGCGCGAGCGCGCGCACGAGCCGGCTAATTTATGACGGGGGAGGCGCGCTGAAATTTACGATTTATCGATTGCACAAGTGTTTTCTTGTGGGTTTAGCCGCTCTCCAGTGTCGGCGATCGGGAGAAAGAGCCGGCTCTTGCTGTGTAGTGGGAGTCGAGCGTATGGCTGCATTCTCGCGAGCCCTGGGATACGTATGATACATCCGTATTGTGATATCGATCTCGCGCCTCGGTTCTGAGCTAAGCGAGCCGATCTTTCCTCGCTTTTGTCTGCGCGGGAGAGGTAGAGTGCGGCTTTGCCGAGCGGAGAGTCTGGAGATGAGTTTCTGCGGTCCGATAGGCGAGACTGGGTTATCGGGCCGTTGGCTAATCGATGGGCCGATTAATCGCCTGATTATGTTGTGTAAAGTGATTCTTATTATTTTTTTTTGTTGGGGTTATTTATTCGTCGGTGGTAGTGTAGCCGTGTGCCTACGTTACAAATGAGTCATTTTCTCGTGTTTTCCTGGTAATCGCGGACAATGGGTACATAAGCCGGAGAGCCATATAGTTATGGTAAATTGGCAGGTGTAACGATTGTGTAACAATAGTTCCATTCACGCCGCGCTGGAAACTGTATTATTCCTGCAATTTTATAAATCCATCAGCGATCGTTAAGTAAAAGCAGCTCTCGCGGGCTGGATTTATTAAGAAATCGCCCTTTTTCAAAGAGACGCGCGCGAGCCGCGCTATTAGCAAATTGCTTTGTCAAGCGAAACGATACACTCTCCTAGACTGTCATCTCCCAGTCCGTCCGGCAGCCGCAGCTCATCCCACGGCTTCCCTAACGCAAATGCGCGAAACAAAACCAGAAAAGGCAGCGAGAGAGAGAGAGCTAGAAGAAAGAGAGAGAGAGACACTTTGTTGCGGCATCTCCGAGGACTGGAGTCGCCTGACCAGTGGTTACACACAGAGATAGAGCGAAATGCACACCCCCCACGCTCTTTTGTCGCGGGGAAAAAATCGCGGCGAAACCGCTAAGAGCGCAATCCCGAATACCGCTGCGCCGGCGTCACGATCCTCTCTCTCTCTTTCTGGCGCTGCGCTAGCCTCGCGCGCGCGCCGCAATTTTCATTAAACATTGTGATTTCGCGTAATGCGGCTTCTGCTGGCGTTTTTTTTTTTTTCT
>JAPYZA010006088.1:0-11447 GCA_030522685.1 Eupelmus azureus | reverse complement strand
CATGAAAATTTGAAAATATAGATCAACAATTAATTATTATAAATAATGCTGAAGCCAATAGAACAAGGAACGTTTTTTGTACTGATTCCCCTTAAGGTTCTTGCCTACTAAAACAAGGCGTCCCAAGGGGCGCCGGTTCGAATCCCTGTCAGTCTAAAATTTTCGGGGGCATTTTTTCACAAATGTTCACAAAGACCCTCTGGGCAAAATATGTATCTTGGCGATGTAACAAAATCTTAAAAGCCAATAAACCAATTCTAATAATAAAATAAGTGACCATTTTTTTCTCATTCTTTTGAAGCCAATAAAACTCATAAAACTAAACTATTCTCATTCTCCTTTCAATAAATATATTAAATTTATCATGTTGCAATTTATTTAAAAAATTGGGCATATTTCAAATTTATTGTAAATTACTAAATTTTGCTAATTTATTTTTGAAGTCCATGAAGAAATCAATTTAGTAATAAATTATATAATTATAATTATATTTTTTCATGATATTAACTTTAATTATTATCAGTATGAAAACTATAACTTTATAGCTCTGCTTTTAAATTACTATTCACTTGCAAAAAAACGAATTAATTCGAGGAGTTCTTTAATAGCAACATCTGCCAATATAAAACATTAAATTCCAAAAACAGGACTGGAAAATTAATTGTTCTCGATTCTTAGATCATCGAATGGGCACTTCCGTAATCAGGCAAGAATTCTGAAGAAGATTGCGACTTCCAGCTCGTTCATTTCGCTATTTTGGCATCCAAATATCACATGTAAAGTCCTTACAAAACTCATAATTCCATATATACACCCTCTTCTAGGCGACAGACAATTTTTAATTCGATACAATTTATAAATAAAATTGAATTCATTATTAAAAAAAATGAAAGCGATTCTGACTTGAAAAGAAGCTTAAGTTTCACCCGCTAGATCAATTTGCCTCATCCTACCTATTTAAAGACCAATGCACAACTGGCATAGCTGATATAATGTAGAAGCTTTTTGAACTTTTTTTCTGCTTCACAAACATACATCTAGAAAATTGTCAAGTAATTGCTACCGTAAAAAGAGCTTGAGTTTCGCTCGCTAGATCAATTTAAGTACACAAACTGATTTGAATACTCGCTCGCCACTTTCATGGCTATTATCAAGGAAGGTCACCTGAACTTTTTTTTTTACTTAACATAAATAAAATTGGTGAATTGTCAAGTAATTGTTACATAAAGACGAGCTTGAGTTTCGTTTGCCAGATTATTTGAAGTACGCAAACTGATTTGAATACTCGCACGCCACTTTCATAGCTACTATACTGGAAGGTCGCTTAAACATTTTTTTTTATTTAAGATCCATAACTCTAGAAAATTGTCAAGTGATTTAGACTTAAAAGGAAGCTTGAGTTTCATCCGCTAGATCATTTTAAGAACGCAAACTGATTTGAATACTCGCGCGCCGCTTTAGTAGCTAGTATTCTGGAAGTTGGTCTGAACTTTTTTTCTACTCAAGATACATAACTCTAGCAAATTATCAAGTGATTCTGACTTAATAAGAAGCTTAGATTTCGTTCGCCAGATCATTGAAAGTACGCAAACTGATTTTAATACTTGCACTCCGCTTTCAACTTTTAGAATTTTCAGCTTTTTTCAGCTTTTAGAACTCGGAGAGGTGGAGCGCCATAATCAAGTGTTTTTGAGAGACTCCGCTAGTGATATTTAGATGCAGGGACACCCGAGGAGCTTCCTAGCCCGAGTAGACCGATTTTCCGGTGGGGCGGAATATCCGTATGGTCCAGTTTGGCTGCTTATTAAGAGAGCATGCATACTTATAGCAAGTAGAAGAAGTCACGCATCACCTTTAAGAGTTTTGTAAGGACTTTACATGTGATATTTGGATGCCAAAATAGCGAAATGAACGAACTGGAAGTAGCAATCTTCTTCAGAAATCTTGCCTAATTACGGAAGTGCCCATTCGAAGATCCAAGAATCGAGCAAAATTAATTTTCTAGTACTATTTTTGAAATTTAATGTTTTATATTGGCAGATGTTGCTATTAAAGAACTCCTTGAATTAATTCGTTTTTTTTTCAAGTGAATATTAATTTAAAAGCAGAAACATAAAATTATATTTTTAATACTGATAATAATTTAAATTACTATTTCCATACTGAACAATGAGTAAAGTTTTACGAAAATCACATGAAACTATGACTGTTTTACCTCCAAATGCATTGTTGCTGCCAGTCAAATCTTTAAATAATCGATCTACAGCTTCAAAAGCATATTGAGTTGTAATTTCATCCCAAATTATTATATGTGCTAGTTTTAGTTTCAAACCATTGATCCATCGATTGAATTAGGTTTAATATTACAAACTTTTTGCTCGGAAATATCGTGTGGTAATTTAAATGTTATGTGAGCAGTTTTGCCGTTAATTAACAAATTCGCAACTATTCCTGACCACGCCACAGCAATAACAGATAATTTTTTTTTTTTAAGTGAGTTATTATAGTATTAAATAAATAACTTTTGTCGCTACCTCCGGGGCTGTCTAAATAAATATATTTCTTATTTGATTTTCCGTGAATTGCGTTTAAAAGGGAATCAAAAATATTTTTTTGTGCTGGTGTCTTTTTTTTTAATATGATCATTAAAGACGTAATGATTTGGTATTTCTAAATATAAGTAATTTCGGGTTTCTTCATCAGGTTTATTTAGTTCAAACCATGATGTCTAAGTAGTGTTAACGTTTTTATTAATAATTTCTTCTTCAGGACAGTTTTTAAAATACACCGGATGTTTATTTTCATTATGAATTGCTAATCAATAAGTAATGTGTGACATTTTGCTCATAGAATATTCTAATAAGCTATGCATTGCTTCTAGAGGGCATACGTGTCAGACTTCTTATTATGGCTAACTAACTTCATATTAATTAAAGCACAATCATGTCCCTTATAACAGTATTTAAATAAATATTTTATGCAAAGTATGATCGAGCATAATTCAACATTAATGTGACAATTAAATTTTAGTAATAAATAGGCGTTGTATGGAACTCGAATTCATTAGTTGCAATTTTATTTTCTAGAAATTTGAATGTGCTACCATTATTTCTTCTACGATATATCGGATATCCTGAAGTTCGAAAAATATTATTTTCAGTGTAATGTTTCGGAAAATTTTTCGTGCATTTACTTTTATTTTTATCCATACAACCAGCATCGATATTTTGTTTTTCACGAGGTCCGTGAATCATATTATTTTTTACAATTTCATATAATCGCGGATTTGATTCTTCATCTGCAATTTCAGCACTACTATATTTGTCAATATGTTCAGCTATGAATAATCTATCTTTCTCATCTAAAAAAAGTAACAAGTGACAATGAGGTAAACCTCCTTTTGAAACTCTATAACATATGTGTATGTAATACATTTTCCGAAAATTTCTTATTTAACTAATTCCTCTTTTAATTCCTTAACTTTCTGATTAAAAACTTTTGCCACGATATCATTAGCTTCTGTATTTGGCCCTAGATTATCTGTAATTTCTTTCCATTTAAGATTACAGGTCATTGTAATAAACAAATCAGGTTTTCCATTCTTTTAGACTAAACTCGTTGCATCTTAAAAAATTTGTTGTAATGCACGAGGACTGCCAGTAAAAGTGAGAGGTAAAATAATTATTTTACCAATTTTCGTATTATCGTTACAATTATTTTTCTTTTTATTTAAATAATCCATTAATCCGTTATATGATTCAGTTCTAAATTTTGTTTCTTTTGCAGAAAACACAATCTTGAACTTTTAACTTTAACGCAAGCATCAACTATATATTGTTGAGTTAATTTTGCTAAATTCAATAATGGATTAAATTCATTTCTGACACTTAATTTGTAAAAATAAAACTGTAATGCTGATAAATTATTGTTTTTGTGAGATTTCATATTTGGCATCCAACCCAAATCCAGCAAGATACATGAGTGGATAAGTTGTTGGATCTAAATATTTACTAATTATTGGAATATTAATTGGTTTGTCGTATTTTGAATATACACAAATATCTCGTTTAACTGGTGGAGCACCATTATTACCTACAAATACAACGGCTACTTTATTACAAGTTGCTTTATTATATTGGTGTTTGTTTACGTTATTACTTTTAATCATTAACTTTTTTACTTCTTTTGGTGAAATTTTATTTTCAAGTGAACATTTTTATTCTTCTTTTTCAACTTCATGCATCATTTTATAAGCTTTTGCATAAGGATTGTATTTTCTGAAATTTTGTCATTTGTCTAAATTGCTTAAAAATTCAAGTTTTAAATCAAATGTATCGTTACGTCTTGTATCTGTAGCAGTTTCGTTATCAATAATATATAGCTGTCTAAATTTTCGTGTTTTGCTTTCATTTGGATGCAATGCATAAGGGTTGTGATATATTTGTCCACAACTTCTAATTACTTGAGGTCCTTTGCCAGTGTTCCGGAATCATAAGAAATTTCGACACACACACTCTTAAACTCACTACTCGCACATTCCCACTTCTCTCATTTACACGAATACTCGCCGAATTTTAAAACCAACTTCCTCAGTACGTAGCGGCCGTGACCATAACATCACCTTTGCGCGCACACATAAAACAAAACTATTTTATTTTCTCAACTTGATTTAAGTGAAATTTTGTTGTAATTAGTTGATGCCTACGGATCACTTGTAATTAATAGTGTTAATTACTAAAGTTTAATTTTATTGTTTAAAAAAGTGGTTGCATGTCTTCTGTTCTCTATCCTTAACATTCGGTAATCTCGCTACAATTTCTGGTCCTTCTAGCCGGATGTAAGGTTCTTGGATTGTTGAATTTTACTTCTGCACCAACTTTCATTTTCATCAGTGCAATTACAATTGTACACACCTTTGACAACCAAACAGCTTCATCAACTTGCCTCTATTCAGGTATCAATTAAAAGAGAAAAATTCACTCATCTCTCTCGTATGCATTGCACTTACTTTGAGCAGCATACATAAAAGTTAACTCAACGAAAAGTTTATGGCTGCAAAATTTTATCTCATTGTCTACCAGCCTTGAAAAGTTTTAAGCCTTAATTTGGATTAATTCGGATACGGGTAGTTTTTACAAGTGCGTATAAGTATAGTGTGTGTGCCGGTCGCGTGAGCTTTGTTTACAAAGCTCGATCTCTCTTTCACTCAGTGCTCGCTGCAGAGACGTACACTCGCGCGCTCTCGTTTGCTGCCTAATCTAGTGGTAGGATTTCTTAAATACGTACGTTATCTTTTTCTCGTACTCCGCGCTTATTGTCGAGACACATATTCGTGTGTTCTCTCGCATCTTTTGCCTTATTCGAGACAATCTTTTACGATTTCTCGCCGATTAGTATATTTTAAATTTCAGTGGCAGAGTTGTCTGTACTATCTCTATCTATCCCTCTCCCTCTCTCTGTCTCTTTCTCGCACATTCGTACTTAGCATGCTTGCCTTGCGCTGGCGCTTGCTCACGCCTGTGAGTCATCTACCTAACGCGATTTATTTCTCATAATGGAAGCCCTCATTACTCAGCAATGCAACGAACGAGATTTAATGCTACGTGCATTTAAAACTCTCAAGAAGAAGGGAGGTAGTTCAACCCGCGGCGCCATTAAATCTCACCTCGAGGGATTTGAGAAGAAATGGAGCAACATCGAAACACGCCACGCAAAGATTAATTATTTTAAGGAAGACTTCATCAATGAAGCGGAAACTTCGTTTCTCGACGAAAGAGGTCAGTTTATCGATGCCTTGAATAACTATGACACGAAAGTTGCCAATCACGTAAGAAAGCGATCGCGACGCAAATGGCCTCTAATGGAGATACTGCCTTTCTCAGGCAAATATTCTGAATGGAATTCATTTAAAGATCATTTCACAACTCTCATTGCAAAGGATAAGGATCTTGAAGATTTTGAACGTCTACATTACTTTATGACCGGTTGAAATTTATGACCGGTGACGCGACAAATCTATTGAAAAACATACCTATAGCTTCGGAAAATTACGATCGCGCGTGGACAAAGTTAAAGTCAATTTTCGATAACAAACGTAACTTGTTACAGCAATGCATCGATGAATTCCTGCGCGTTAAGCCAATGGCTACAGAATCAGCTCAATCACTGAAGTATCTCCGAAACGCTACCTCAGAAACCATCGAGACGCTTCTACTTCTAGACAGATCTAAGGCCTCCAGTGATGATTCTCTCATTCATCTGACCATTCAACGCTTCGATCCTGCTACTCGCAAAGACTGGAAGCTGTCTGTAGGAAATGGCACGAACCCATTAGACTGGAAAAAATCGATAAATTCATGCTGTCAAGGATCCAGGCACTGGAACGTGCTGGAACGTCAAAAACGCCTTTCCATCTGCTTCTTCGAAAAATTCAAATAATAAGAAAAATTCTTCATTTAAGCATAAAATCACTGCTCATACGGCCTCTAAAATTAACGTTTCTGCCTGCTCTTATTGTCAAGCAGCGCATTTCGTCGGAGCTTGTGAGAAGTTTCGTGCGTGCTCTATTAATAATCGTTATGATTTTGTTGTAGATAAGCAACTCTGCTTTAACTGTCTTGGCTTGCATCGAGTCGCTGGTTGCCGTTCGAAGAAAAATTGCAACATGTGCCAGCGACGACATCAAACGCTTATCCATCGACAGCAAACATCGAAACCTACCACTGCCTCGATGAACACCGCAGACGTGATACTAACGGAAGGCTCACCTCTAGGAATTTTTTCTCACGCAACCCAGGCTCCTTTCCGCCAGCAACGCTCAATCTTACTGGCGACAGCCAGACTTAAGCTCTCTTTGGATCAAGGAGACAACATCACGGCCAGAGTACTTATCGATCCTTGCTCTGAGGTATCGTGTATCTCGGAACGTATGGCGCAACGATTACGGCTGGCTCGACGGTCAGTCTTCGTACCTATCAGTGGACAAACTGGCGCACCGTGCTCTACGGCAAAATCACAAGCAACAGTAACTATTTCTTCGCGCTTTCAAACCAGTAGAAACTGGAAAGTTAATGCTCTCATTTTGCCTCGACTCACGGACTATTTACCGCCTTTGAAATTGGTAAAATCTCAAATTACATTCACCCAAGGATTGCCGCTCGCAGATCCACAACTCGACTCACTTGACACGTTTGATGTCATCATCAGAGCAGATATTTTTCCTCGTATCGTCGAAACAGACCGTGAAAGCCCAGACGAGAGCACCATTGCTCAGGCAACCGGCCTTGGATGGATCATCACTGGTGCACTTACGCTGACCTCGTCAAATACTAATAAGGCTGAAACATCCCCGCCAATAACTAGTTTGCAATGTTATGTGAATGGAAATCTCTCTTTACTGTTGGCACGCTTCTGGATCTAGGAAAAGGCTGCAAAAATCTCTGTGTCTATGAGTAAGGAAGAAGCCGAGTGCGAGGTACACTTCTCAAGGACACACAAACGTTTGAAGAACTAAAAATATGTTCTACGGCTGCCCCTTCGATCCAATATATCTTCTCTAGGCAACTTCGAATTCGCAGCAAAATCTATGCTTTATCGTATGGAAAAATTATTTGAAGAACAACCTCAGCTCCAAGAAAAATATGTGCAATTCATGGATGGCTACCTGGTCGATGGGCATATGAAGGAAACTCTCAAGAAAGATCCGGACGCTGAACAAGCTGCCTTTTTCCTACCGCACCATGGTGTTTTTAAAACACATGGAGATACATCTAAGCAGCGCGTCGTGTTTAATGGATCTATCAAGCTTTGCCAAGGACTGCCGCTTAATAGTTGTCTTCATACGGGTTCTAAACTTCAAATGGACATTTTTGACATTTTGCTACGTTGGCGAGAACATCGCTTTGTCTTCTCTGCGGATATTAAGCAGATGTTCAGACAAATTCTCATCGATTCTAAAGATCAAAGATATCAACAAATTCTGTGGCGCAGTACGCCTGATTAGCAAATCTGCACCTTCGATCTATGTACGGTTACGTACGGACTTGCTAGTTCGCCTTATCAAATCATAAGAACTCTTCGTCAGCTTACATCTGATGAAGGTCATCGATTTCCTCGAGCAGCACAGATATTACAAAAAAATATCTACGTTGACGACATCTTAGCAGACGCAGATATGTTAGAGGAAGCAATTTAGCTAAAGGACGAGTTGATCAAATTACTCATGGCAGGCAGATTTCCACTTAGCAAATGGACTGCAAATGATTCATCGATCCTGGCGAACATCGCCGAAAACAACCTTGCCTCTTCGCATCATCGAACATGGCAGTATCTGGATACCTTTACTATGTTAGGCATTTCATGGAGGCCATCCGATGATTCCTTTTACTTTCACTTTGATCCGACGCACGTACCGGAGAGCATCACAAAGCAGAAATCTCTCTCACTCATTGCTCAGCTTTATGACCCGCTCGGCTGGATTACGCCAATCATCGTAAGCTTTAAGATTTTCATGCAAATCTTATAGCATACTGGACTTAAGGGACGACCTACTACCTCCAACGTTGCGAGACAAATGGGATCATCTTTTCGGGCCCCTGAAACAGCTGTAAAGCTTCTTAGTACCTCGATGGGCTGGGGTACTAGCAAATCATGAACGCATCGAACTGCATGGATTTTCAGATGCCTCGGAGCGTGCATATCCTGCTTGTCCCTACGCAAGGACAACCAACGACGAAGGACAAATAAACTCGATATTACTTGAAGCAAAATCTAAGGTGGCACCTCTTAAGCAAGTGTCCTTGCCGCGTCTGGAGCTCTCAGGTGCTCTCCTTCTTGTTCGCCTTAACAAAACAGATCCAAGATGTCCTTGCTCTTCAAGAAGTCTCGAGTCACCTCTGGTCTGACTTGACTATCACCTTTTCTTGGATACGAGAGCATCCCTCAATCTGGAAAACGTATGTTGGTAACCGAGTTTCTGAAATACAAACTACTTTGCCCGATGCCTACTGGCATCATGTTGCTGGGAAGGAAAACCCAGCCGATTACGGTCTCGAGGTGTTTCACCTCAAGAATTGATCACCTCTCCTCTGTGACTTCACGGACTCTCGTTCTTGTGCTCTTCAACTGCTGATTGGAATTCAGACAATGATTACGCCTATGAAGAAGATTGTCCAGCAACGAGAGCTACAAAAGTTCACACCATGGTCATACAACCTTCGGAATCCGAGATTCTGCTGAAATTCAGCAGCTTGGATAAGCTTCTGCGTGTAACCTCACGGTGCCTAGAATTCGCTCAGCGCTTACGAAATCGAAAGCTCTCAACTTTCGACGGTTAGGAAACTTGAAAAGATTGTAAACTTAGTCCTAAATTTATTGCAAAGTTTTCGTTGGCTTCGTACGCCGACCGCATCAGTTTTCTTAACAAATATTTTTATACATTTAAATGATTATTATGTGATCAAAAATTAGGTTAACTGTGGTGAAAATTGTCAAAAAAAAAAAAATAAAAAAAATAAAAGATCGCATCTTCTCAGACAACTAAATAACGAACAAAATGTCAACAATAAAATATACGTTCATTTTTTATTATAAATGGACTAGACTAGATCTCTAGCCGCTATGCAGCTGAAAATTAGGTTGCCTACAGTTAAAATTGTCAAGAAAAATAAATTGAAAAAATAAAAAAAGCATCTTCTCAATGCTCTTCTCAGGCAGATAACAAAGAAACTTTCAACAATAAAATATACACTAACTTATAATAAAGAGATCCGGATGATAACCTCTATTTGTACATAAATTAATTATATTAATGTAATTTCGAAACCTATTTTTGATAATAAAAATTAATATTATATTTAATTTTTAATATAAAGTTTTGATGAAAAGATAAGTATTTAAAAACAAATTATATAATGCAGGGACTCTCTTCTCTTTCTCAAACATAATTTTCATAAACAAATTTTTTTATCTATTTCCAATAATTTACTTAGTATTCGATGACACTAATAAATAGGATATAAATCTTGTACTTTTATTGATAGTACATTAGCGTCGCCGCTGGCAAAGTCCTCAAGGAGTCGTTAGTCCCTTGCTTGTTCCAATCCAATTTTTATATTTTTTATTAGCTGATTTCATGCAGTACATTCTGTTACACACAGCTCTTACTGAACATGATGATCACCTTTGACGGTTTATGTTAGATTTCAGGGCTATCCTTAAAGCAATTTTATTTATATTAACTGCCCATTATCTTTGCCGACTCCAATAATATTTCAGTGCTTTCTTTAGAGCAAATTTAGTAGTATCAAAGTAATTTTAAAAACATTTATATTAAGTGCCCATTATCTTTGCCGACTCTAATAATATTTCAGTACTTTCTTTAAGGAGATGTGAAAGGGTCAAACAGATATCTATAGGAAATATTATACGGGATCCCAAAAATTATGGTATAAATATCAATTACATCAGTTGGAAAAATTTTTTTTCTAAAGAATTAATATTTTACTAGGAGCTGACGTTGTCCGATTTTAAGAAATGCTCCACTGATATTGTTTAAAAAATTATATACAGGAATATATAAATATCAAAATACACGTTTACCGACATTACCGACATTTTAATATCAATAATTTTTTTTAAAAGACAGTGGAACTTTTCTGAAAATCGGACGACGTCAGCTTCTAGTAATACATGCAATCTTTAGAAACATTTTTTTCCAACTAATCTAATTGATATTTACAACATAATTTTTGGGTTCCCGTATATTATTCTGTATAGATATCTGCTCGACCCTTTTACATTGCCTTAAAGCAAATTTTAAAAATATCAGCAATTAAAATAGTCGGCAGATGACCATACTTTGCCGGGAGGTTTACTTATTTAAAAGTAGTTTTTAGTTAAATTTCAGTACTTTTGTAAGAGCAATAATTTAAATAAAAATTTAGTAACATAAGAAGATTGACGGAAGTGTCTAATTACAAACATATTTAGTTTATGCTATATATAAAAAAACATTTATTTATATATATACATATAAATTTATATATATATGTTATATCCGAACTAGGTTAACTAGTTCGGTTTCTCGTAAGTTCTTACATGTTAATAAAAAGGAAACTAATCTTGGTCCAAAGACCTTTATTCGCTCTTACCTTATGCGTGATTGTGACTTGTTTGTCACGCTGCTATGATGGTGGTCACGCTATGACGGTGTTTGGTCACAGTCGTGACTTACTTTTATATTATTTATAATATTATATTCATATTATTTACTTATATTTATATTTATTATTTATTTTATTTATTTTTCTTAATAAATATATTTCTATAAGGTTAATAAAATGACACTGTAGAATTATTATAGCTTCCTCCTTGTTACTTTTAGTAACAAGGTCCTTTTATTAATTTTATTGGAAACAATAGAAATACTCGCAATTACAATTTAGTCG